>CM054059.1:195563928-195694343 GCA_028641055.1 Alopecurus myosuroides
ATTAAAATGAATTTGGAATTTCCCAGGAATTTTCAGAAAACATTGGTTACTCAGTTCACTCTACCCACTGTCACTGCCCGTGGGCCTGGACAGCGTGGACCACGCAGCAGCACGCGTGGCCAGTAGAGGGGCTTACAGGTGGGCCGCGGTGAGGGGAAAAATCCCCAAAAGAATTGCGCCGCTGGGGATTCGATCCCGGGGTCGCTAAGCCGCAAGCAGTGGAACGCTACCACTGCGGCTGCTCGCGTGGTTGTGACAGGTATGGAAAACGACGGAAGTTAAGGTTCAGTTAACCGATACAACCTGACGAAACTGAAACCTGGACAGCTACAGCCAGTGGTCGCCGGCGATCACCGTAGCGTTGACGGGCAACGATGCGTTGTGCTGGGAGTGGTGGGGATGCGCGCGGTGATGCAGTGGAAGCCAGCGTTCAGAGGAGGAGGGAACGGAGGGAGACAGTGAGGCTTACCCTCGCTGGAGTCGGGCAGAGGCTCGAAGGAGGGCGGACGGCCGGCGGCGCGCGGTGAGGACGACGGCGTGGCAATGGGCCACCTCGATCTCAACGGGGACGTCCAGGATGTCGACGAGGATGCCGTGGACTCGTTCCAGCGGTTGGCGAGGGAGATGGGGCAAGGGAACGGCGGCCGGCGACACGGTTTCAGAGAGAGCTTCGACGGCGAGGCGACAGCAGCGTCGACGGCGGCGCTGCTACAGGGGTTAACTGGACTCGAGGAAGTGTCGATCGCGTCGAGGAGAGCACGGGGACTCCGTTCCCGTCGCCATCCCGAGGGAAGAACGGGCCTACCGGCGGCGATCCTTGCCGGTTCAGAGTGGTACAGTGGCGAGGATCTTCAGAGAAGTGGGGAAGGTGGCAGAGGATGCGATCGGCGGCGAGGAGGGAGGTTAGCTAGGGCCTAGGGTTGCAGGGGCTCGGGGGGGTAGTTATAGGGTGGCCACGGCTGTACGGCGAGCCATCGAGCTGGGGTGGGAAGATCCAGTGGTTCTGCGTGCGGCCGTACCCCAGGTAGAAGACGACAAGCGTAGAAGGGTAGCGGGCCAGAAAAATTAGTGGGCTTGGGGCAAGGATAGAAAGGGGTTGGGCTGGTTCTCTCCTTGCTCTTATTTTTTTTTTCTGTTACTGTTTTTTTTTGTAGTTAAGAAAATGGAAACAAAACAAAGGCTTTGTTATCGAAAAACTTTGGAGTAAAATTAGGATAAACTTCTTAGTGGAAAAGCAACCTTTTGGCAGTTTTTGTTTTCCAAAAATTTATTGTTTGTTTGTTGTTTTTAAAATTAAACCAATTTAAATGAGATTTCCAAAATTAGTTAATAGTAGAAAATCAAGGTATTTTCAATAGGGTTTTCTTTAGGGTTTGAAGGTGATTTAATGAATTCAGTTTAGTGGTGAATTTCATGGATTCAAATGATTAAAGATTTGAGAAATGGTTTGAGTTTGGAAATAATTTGAAATTAATTGATTAATTGATTAAGTGATTGATTGAATCAAGCAACAATTAATAGTTGAAACATTAAGGAATTGATTGGAAGCAAAAGATGTTTTTGATTTGCAATTCTTTATTTGAAAGATGGTAACAGACAAGTGATTAAAACAAAATCAACCAGTGGAAAAACAAATTAGGGGTTTTAGTTGCAAGTTTGAAATTGGAAGTTTTTGAGCAAGGTTAACAGTTTAAATTGTTTTGAAATTTTCAGTTGTGATGCAAACATGGTGCAATGCAATGTGATGCATATGATGCAAGCAAACAAACAGGTAACACCCCAGGTGTTACAACGACTTGGTGACGGATTCTATGATCATAGACAAGTTAAACGGAATGATTAAAACTTGTTGATAACGAATGAAGGATGCCTCCTCGGAGATGCCGAGAGGGGTTACCTTGTAGCATGAGTTACCGGAACAACTTGAGGAGGTGATCTTTGAAGCACGAGGTGCTGAAATGAGTTGGTGGATTAAAAAGATGATGATCTCAGTAGTTGATAGCTTTCTCATCTGTTTTCAAAATACTCCATGAGACGTGCTACTCCTTCCTCAATTTGAAAATAAAGATGGCTTTATGCAAAATAACCTTCATAACTCTTTCTAAAAGAAGCAGATATATAATAGGTTAACTAAGTCTTGTTGAGTACCTCCCGTACTCATGTTTGCTTCAACTTGGTTCAGGTGGAGTTCCTCAGTTCGGTGGTGTTTCAACGTGGACATCGACGAGTAGTTTGGGGTTCCCAGGTAGCAGCCTGGAATCTATGGGCTGGGACGTCGCCTTATGTTGCGGCCTCTTAGGCCTTTTTGGTTCTTGTTGATTAGCAACGTAATTTGCCTTCCGTTGTCTGATGTAATGTTGGGTCATGTGACCTCTGCTTGTAAGCTATACTCTAGTAACACCTGTTTAATACAAGTTTCATGTTTAGAGTACTACTTTGATCGGTTGTTGGTTCCGAGCTCATTGTTATACAGTTTTGGCTATGCCTGCATAGTTGTCGCAGTCGAGGGGTTGTGGATCTGATGATCCATGTCCGAGCCCACCTGTCGATGTGATCGGCCTGGGGCGAGGTAACCCCAGTAACCCTCGATTGTTGTTGCACTTTCTGGACACATAGCAGCTCTGTATAGCTTTGGTCCCGTTTCCTTCAGTTTCATTCGATTCGTGGACGCTTTGGTATGCATAGTTGGTTATGACTAGCATGGATACAAGGAGTAGTAGACTGGGGATCCGGACTACGTGCCGATGAATCCAGTTTGCCTGCCGTTGTTTGTTGCGGCCGGGGCTGGTAACCCTGAAGCCCTTGTGAGTCCATGGCTAGGAGCACATAACAGTATGTATATCTCTGGGTCCGGGGTCGTGACAGTGACGGTCATGGCGATGGCGGCCGGTGCCATGCCTGGAGGAAACACCCCGCCGTCGCCGCTCCATACCCCCGTCCCACCCCGCCGTTCCCCATCTCCGGTCGCTTCCCCCATCGACAACCGCATCATGCCCCCGCAAGATCCAGCGCCGGGCGGTTTGGGGGAAGATCTCCACATAGGCGACCCTACTCAGCCTACCACTTCCAGCCCGCCAAGAACTGGCAGAACGGCAGGCTTCTTGTTTCGCTGAATCCATTAATTTGTTTCCTGGGATTGAGCTAATCTGAGTGTTGCCTGTGTCCGATGGATCACGGTCAACCTGCTATTTCGGATGGATTCTTGGTGATGATGCTAAGCAGATCCGACTGGTACCCGCATGCAACTTTTCTTCAAACAAATTATCATGTCTTGTATGTGTACTACCTGAAACAAATTATCCTGAATTCTTGGTGATGATGCGGAGCTAATCTGAGTCTTGTCTGTGTACTACCTCAAACAAATTATCCTGAAATTTTATTGAGCATCGCCATCAGTGAACACGGGTCCTGCTTAATTTGCTAAGCAACTATATTCTTTACAGAGAGCACCGGACTTATGTAAAGCATGGCGATATAACATTTCTAAGCAACTATATTCTTAGGAGTTAACAAAGCTAGGTAGTTCTATCAGGAACAGACTCATTATATAGTTTACATGCTAGCTGATTGAGAATTGAATTAGGAATCTCCAATTGTGTGATGTCAGCTGTATGATTTTTATGCATTCATTTTTTCTGGATTCATGCATTTAACATTGATCTGAGATAGAACCCAGAAGACAAAGTGAGCCATTTAATAATGATAACTAGTGTACTTACCGACAAGCACTTGACGGAGAGAGTATATACTTACATTTTTGTTTCTCTCCTAAAAAAAGTTTAATCTCTGTTTTGTGGCTTTAATTTGCCCGAAACATGTAGCTCAGGACTTATCAATGTACTGAATATGCAATGAGCATATGATAAACAGATTCTGAACATGAGGCCATGATAGATACATGGAAGAAGATCTTAGTCTTAACAGGAGCTGACTAGGTGAGGAGTGGATCTAAATGGACGGGAATAATCTCGTAATTAATCCAGCAAATGAAGCAAATGCAGTCAATGTAGCCTAATCAAGCAACTTAGCATTCACAGTTTTCTGTAACTGTTGCATGGAGAGATAGGTGCTCCGAAAGGTTAGGATGAATAGCTTGGCTAATCAAGCAACTTAGCATTCACAGGGGCATCTCACTCGAAAGGCTAGCATGCATCGAATCCTGAATACACATAATCATAATCTTGAAAGGTTAGGATGAATAGCTTGGCTGGCAGGCTGCAATTTTAGCTTGTGTACCTGAGAGTAATTTCAGCATGATGCAGGCTGCAATTCCCGAAAACTTACTGGCTAGTAGTAAAAAAAAAGTATCTGTTCGCTTGGGGAATAGGATCACAAACTATATATCAGATTATCAGTACTACATGTTGGCAAAAGGCCCACGGACACCAAGGCAAGTCTGTACACAAGAATACAAAATCCAGTGTGCGAGGCCACATGTTTAAACAAGTCCCCTCACAGAGTTGATCTAGTCTCCGGCCTTTCCATATTGACGAAATGATGCCAGTTCATCTAAAATGACGGGGAAATCATGGCGATATGTCCAGGGAGACTGGCCGTGAACTTCTCTTCTCTTGATAATGGTGGTCGTCTAACAAAATTTCCGTGGACAGTTTGTTCAGAAGCTCCAGGACAAGTCATTCACTAACGAGGAGAAGTTGCTAGTGATGCAAGACATTGCTGAAGAATCCACACTCCGATTTAATGCCAAGGCAATCAAACAGAAGATATCTAGTGTACCTCCAAATAAACATGGTTATTTCAGTGAACTTACACCCATCCTTTTTATTAGCTACTAGAATGATCATTTACTGATAATTATATGTGCAGCCATTCACTTGTGATATTTTTGCCATCAGGATCTTCTAAAGAAAGGTTCATTTAAAGGCGTAGAGGTTGAAGCATCATGGCGCAATGGATACAAGGTAGATAAGCATGCTGTGCTTGAAAGGACAGTTTCTGGAGATTGACAGTAAATATCTTGGCTGAATTATTGTAGCATTCCTTGGTGTAATATGTCGTTTCTAGAGATTGGTTCATGTAATATGTCGTTTTCTGCCTTCCTGGCATTCCCTGGAATCTAAATGTCAACTCCCTGAACCACACCAAGATCTATCAGGAGGTTCCTGATCCAAACAGCTTCCTTTGCCGCCTCTGAGGCAGCAATATACTCAACTTTTGTTGTAGATGCAGACACCGTATCTTGCTTGGAACTCTTCCATCTCACAGTCCCTCCGTTCATTACGAACACGTATCCAGATTGCGAACGAGAATCGTCTGAGTCGGTGAGATAACTTGCATCAGTGTAACCCTTTACATTGAATTCCTCATCACCTCCATAAACTAGGAACATTTTCTTAGTCCTTCTCAAGTACTTAAGGATGTTTTTAACCGCTGCCCAGTGGGCTTCGCCAGGGTCGGCTTGGTATCTGCTCGTAACACTTAGAGCATAGGAAACATCTGGCCTAGTACAAATCATGGCATACATGATGGATCCGATTGCCGAAGCATACGGGATCACACTTATCCGACTTCGCTCATCAGTCGTCGAAGGACACTGAGTCTTGCTAAGTTTTATGCCATGGGACATCGGTAAGAATCCCTTCTTGGACTCTTCCATTTTGAATTTCTTCAAAACCTTGTCCAGATATGTACTCTGACTCAATCCAATGAGCCGCCTGGATCTATCTCTGTAGATCCTAATTCCTAATATGTAAGTTGCCTCACCCAAATCATTCATTGAGAAACTCCTTTCCAATGACTCTTTGGTTTCTTGCAACATCATGACATCATTTCCAATCAGCAATATGCCATCCACATATAAGATTAGAAAGTTTACTTTGCTCCCACTAAACTTCTTGTATAAACAAGAATCATGATCGCTCTTGATGAAGCCAAACGATTTGACTACCTCATCAGAACGAATGTTCCAACTCCGATATGCTTGCTTCAACCCATAAATGGATTTCTGAAGTTTGCATACCTTGTCAGCATTAGCTGGATCGACAAAACCTTCGGGCTGTATCATATACACGTCCTTAGTCAAATTTCCATTAAGGAAAGCCGTCTTGACATCCATCTGCCATATCTCATAGTCGAAATAGGCTGCTATGGCTAACATGATCCGAACTGACTTAAGCATCGCTACAGGCGAGAATGTCTCGTCGTAGTCAACTCCTTGAACTTGTCGGAACCCCTTCGCAACAAGTCGTGCTTTATAGACGGAAATATTTCCATCCATATCAGTTTTCTTCTTAAAACCCATTTGCACTCGACGGGTCTTGCACCGTCAGGCAGATCAACCAAATTCCAAACTTGGTTTTCATCCATGGACTTTAACTCGGATCTCATGGCTCCAAGCCATGACTCGGAATCAGATCCCACCATCGCTTCCGAATAAGTTACCGGCTCATTACTGTCTAACAGTAAAACATCACGAGCACTCTGTAATCTGGCAGATCTCCGTGGTTCAGGTGCTGTTACTGGTGTAGGTACCACGACTGGCTCAGCCTCCAAGGCACTCGCCGACTCGCCCCTAACCGGTTCCTCTCGAATTTCTTCGAGTTGCACTATGCTCCCACTGACTTCCCGACTGAGAAACTCCTTCTCAAGGAAGACACCATTCCGAGCGACAAACACTTTGCCCTCTTCCCGGTTGTAGAAGTAGTACCCCAAGGTTTCCCTCGGATACCCCACGTAAATACACTTATCCGACTTGGGCGTGAGTTTGTCCGACTGAAGTCGCTTGACAAATGCTTCACAACCCCAAATCTTAAGAAAAGACAAACTTGGCTTTTTACCAGTCCACATCTCATGCGGTGTCTTCTCTACTGACTTTGATGGTACTCTGTTTAGTGTGAACGCTGCAGTTTCTAGACAATAACCCCAAAATGATAAAGGTAGATCTGTCCGACTCATCATTGATCGTACCATGTCAAACAAGGTCCGATTTCTCCGTTTCGATACACCGTTTCTCTGCGGTGTACCCGGCGGAGTGAATTGAGGAACTATTCCACAACTCTTTAGATGGTCATCAAATTCATGGCTCATGTACTCGCCTCCACGGTCCGACCGTAGAAACTTTATTTTCTTGCCGAGCTGATTTTGTACCTCACTCTGGAATTCCTTGAACATTTCAAAGGCTTCTGTCTTGTGTTTCATTAAATAGGTATATCCATATCTACTCATAACCACCTCTGGTTGTCGTGCTCATTGGACCACATACATCACTATGTATTAGTTCCAATAAGTTGGATGCCCTTTCACAACTCCTTGCAAAAGGTGTCTTGGTCATTTTTCCTAGTAGGCATGATTCGCATGTCTCGAATGATTCTAAGTCGAACGAAGTTAGAAGCCCATCATCATGGAGCTTCTTCATGCGCTTCCAACTTATATGACCAAGCCGACAGAGCCAAAAGTAAGTCATATTCAGATCATTTGGTTTCAGCCTTTTAACATTTATGTTATAGACTGATTCACTATCAAGATTTAAAATAAATAACCTGTTCTGAACGGGTGCAAAGCCATGAAACATATCTTTCAAATATAAAGAACAACCATTATTCTTAATATTCGACTCATAACCTTGTCTCATCAAACATGAGGCGGAAATAATGTTTCGACTAAGCACTGGAACATAATAACAATTATTTAGCTCCATTAAAAATCCTGATGGTAAATGAAGTTGCATCGTGCCGACTTCCAACGCAGCGACTCTCGCCTTGTTGCCGACCCGAATATCAACTTCTGCTCTTGCCAAGCTCCTAGTTCTTACCAGTCCCTGCAACGAGTTGCAGATGTGAATGATTGATCCGGTATCATATACCCAAGAACTGTTAGGTGCATCAGCAAGATAAATGTCTATAACATTGCACACAAGTGTACCTGAGTCGGAAGTCATACCTCCACTCTTGGCAGGGATTGGACGCTCTCGGTTATCTTCAGGACTCTTAGTCCAATTTGTATCTTGTCCGTAGTCTGACACTTTGTTGTTTCTTCCGCTGTTATTTGGATCTTTGTATTGTATCAGTTGTATCCTTGACTCGTTTGAGTCTTCTTGTATATATCTTTTCTGTTGTTGTTGCGGATTATTCGCGAACTGTTGTAATGTTATCAGACGTGGCAACCTGGAATCGGTTATTATGTGGATCTTGGCGGGAATGCTGAAATCTGCATAGTGCCCGATCCCGGGGCGTCACAAAATGGTATCAGAGCCTTGGTTCCGATTCCCGAGATTTTTTCGATACGAATGGTTATCGAAGCAACGGGTCCGCAAAGACTGTAGGTTAACCTCGCTAACGGTCGTTGTTTCTAGAGTGTCAAAAACTATTTCTGGTAAACTATTTTGGAAAAACATCTCAATAGGATTCTTGTTTTCTCCTTATCTCTATTCTATTCCCATCCCATCTTATTTGTTTTGGAGTTTTCCCTCCTTGTGTATCTTTCAAAGTGTTAGGATCCCACGTGGGTGGACGTTTTCTGAGCCTTTAACCTAATAGGTTCGATCATCGGAAGATTCCTGTTGGAAGAACATCGTCGTCACTCCGAGCAAGAAACCCTTGTTAGTGGTGTCGAGAAACCTTGTTAGTGGTGTCGAGGAGATCAACTGGAAGCACGAAGAATCGATAGTCGAACTTCTTTCCCCTCCCGGGTTAGCAGGTGGATTGCGAGGGCGCAATCCCTTGTTAGTGGTGTCGTCTGTAACACCTGAGGTGTTACCTGTTTGTTTTGTTTGCATCATATGCATCACATTGCATTGCACCATGTTTGCATCACCACTGAAATTTCAAATCAATTTAAACTTTCACCCTTGCTCAAAATTTCCAATTTCAAAAATTGCAAACTAAACCATCCAGTTGTTCTTCAATAGTTTGAAAATAGTTTTAATCAAATTGACTGTTAATAGTTTTTCCCCCCTCTTGTTAAAACCCTAATGGCTAACTCAAACATTTAAATCAAATCACTTATTAAATTGTTGGTTTTAATCAAACAATTAATCAATCAATTAATTCCAAACCATTTCCAAATTCAAACCCATTCTCAAAATCATTACTCTTTTGAATCCATGAAGTTCACCACACACTGATAATCTTTAAATCACTTTAAACCTTAGGGGTTACCCTATTTAGAAGGTTTGTTTTGTTAATGATCTTTAATAATAAAATTCACCTAAAATTGGTTCAAATTTCAAACAGCAATTTAAATCTCACCTTTTGGGAAACCAACCTGGGCATCTGTTTGCTGTTGAGCTAACAAGCATAACTTAATTTTTCTAGAATTTTGTTAAGCTAAAAGCTCTGTTTTTCTTCTAAGACCAAACCTTGCAAAAAAAAAACAAACAAACAGAAATAATAAAAAGCAAAACCCCAAAGGAGGCAGGCTTTCCCTTTCTTTTCTTTCCAGCCCAAGTTCTTTCCCTCAAGCCCAACTTGCTCTGGCCCAGTACCCCCTCCGCTTTGTCTTCTTCCTCGCGATGACGACATCTTCAGTACGAACAGCACCGGAACCGATCGATCAACTCCATCCCCCTCTAGGATCGCTGCCGTACTGGCCTCCCTTTTCCATAAGTACCTACCTATCCACCTACCTCTACCCTAACCCTAGCTCTGCGCCGCCATCTCCCATCGCCACCAAGCTCTCTCCCTCTGCTCTGTCAAAGAAATCGACAACAGAACCCCACCCGAGCCCACCATCGCCTCCCCTCACCGCCGGCCTCCACAGCCACCGCGAGGAGGAACCGTGGCCGGGAATGGAACCGCCACGGGTTCCTCCCCCTCGCCGCGCCCTCGGCTCGAGCCGAGGAGCCCTGGAGATCCGCCGCCGTGGCCTCCATCGCCGGCGACGCCCCTGCCTGCTGCTCCCTGTTCGCCTCCAATCGCCCAAGCCCAAGGTGAGGTTCGACCTCTTCCTCCGCTCGACCTCCTCCCTCTCCCCTCGCACCAACCGCCCCCTCTCACCACGGCCACCCCACCGCGCCTCCGGCGAGCGCAGCAGGCCGGCGAGCCGAGCCTTGCCTCGCTGCCTGTCCATGTCGTGGTACAGAGGCAGTACCGTTTGGTTCAGTTAAGTTCAGAGAAAAATCCCCGCGGAACAACACCTCAAAACCCCCCCGTCCTGCTATCCTATCACAAATCGCATCCATCCGCACTGGCAGCAGCGCGCGCAGGGAGCCCTCAGGTCGTGGGTTCGACTCCCATCTCCACCCTTTTCGTTGTTCCTTTTTTTCCAATTAAATTCTGTGCAGTATCTGAAGCTTAAGCCCCCCGCAGCCCCCTTCCTGTCAACAAAACAGCATCAGCCCATCTGGTTCCACCCCTTTGGCGCAGTGGGAGGTCCCAGGGTCGAATCCCACCTTCTGCAATAAAACCCACCTTTTTATTTTACATGCTTTTGGTCACGAACTTTCTGGTATTCACACATAGGCCCCTGGCACTTATTTCTAGCCCCTGGAAAATATTTCCTAAGTCCCTAGATCATACAAAAAATGGCAGATTTGCACTATATTTTGTAAATTGCATAAATAAATCATCCCAACTCCAAATCCAACATTTTTGATATGTTTTCAATACCAAATTAAATGTTCTATCCAAATATAAAATTTGTTTACTGTTTTGAATATTTTAAATTGGTGCAAAATTTGAAAACTTGTCAAATTCACTTAAATTTGCAAAATTCATAACTTGCTCATAAAAATTCCAAATTCCACAAACTAAATATGTTTTCCATGCAAAATTAAACCCTCTTTCCAAATATAAACTTTGTTTTCTGTTTTGAATAATTAAACTTGGTTAAATAATTTAAACCTTGTTTAATTCATTTAAAATTGGTAATTTCATAACTTGATCAAAACAAATTCTTTTGGGACATATAAAATATGTTTTCCAACCCTAAAAGTATAAACTTTTCAAATATGAATTTGGTTTAATGCTTTGAACAAATAAAAATGCAAATAAGTTCATGTTTGAATTAAATTCATTTAAATCTTGTTTAAGTTGTTTAATTCATAAGTAATTCACCCTAAATCCTTTTTCAACATGTGAAACATGTAATCCAACTAAAATTTGATAACCTTTTCAAATATCAACCTTGTTGTTTGTTTTGATCACTTTAACTTGATGATAACAACCACTACTTGTTCAACATCATTAAGTAACAATAGTTTCCAAACTTGATAATGTTTTCTAAACTTGTTAACCATCCTTCCAATTGCATTTAATATTGTTATATTCTTGTTCTTCATCATGCATGCATCATTCTAACTCACTTACACATGATGCTCAGTGTTAGAACAATTGATTCAACTATAAGGCATGGGTTTGCCATATGCAATCTTTGCATATGGAATCCATTTAAACTTGTGTATCATATCCACTAGCTTACTTTGGTGCATCTATTAAACATGACATGCATCCATATCTTGATCATGCTGGATCTTTTGCCGTAGTAGTAATTGTTGCATTCCGGTGTTTGTTCGAGGTTCGTTGCTTCTTCCCGGATAGGACGTTGAGATGATGTGAGCAACGACAAGTTCTGCTACCTTGCGGGATCTCAGGCAAGTATACTCACTTGCATGCCATATGGCTGCCTTTCATCACTTGTTACCGATTCTTTCCGTTGATTCTTTTCTGCTAGCCTTAGTGGTAGTTGTTTCTGTTACGAACCCATCACATGAATCCTTTAACCCTGATATTGCCTCACCTCCACTCCTATAACCTTTGCTTGAGCCTGTGTCTTACTATCATGCTTAGGTTGTTTTGCTCGAGTCTGTTATCCGTTACTTTCTGTTATTACTCCGTTATGTTCTGGGGCTCGTTGTTTAATCAATCAATTAATCATGCTACCGTTACTGCTTAATAATAAATTTGATGATAAGGCACCGGCGGGAGGCCCAGGGTGGTTTTGAGGCCCGCTAGTGTCGACCCCCTAATTAGGAAAAGGGTCTTGTCTACTGATCCATGATGAGCGCACTACCCGCATTTGGGGAGTATGGGCTCCCCCTCAGTTTGACTCGATTCGCATCTCGTCCAAATCGCCGTACTAGTTCGGGCTTTCCATTTGCTGCATGCATGATCTTGCGAGCCCTTGGATCCCGGGTGGAACTTTCGTAGTCGGCATTTAGGGCGGCGTGATCTTCCAGTGCTATGAGGGTCCCCTTTTCTTCGTGGGGCTCGATTAGCCGCGCACGCACAGCACGCGGTGCTTTGGGCTTGATGCGAAGAAGGGTTGGATTGTGTTGAGTGCCCCGCTTGGTGGAGTGGCCGCTCCATCTGGCGGGATATTCATGAGTGTCGGTTACTTTGGTGCACCCCTGCAGGGTAAATCTTCTCGAGAAGCCGTGTTTTCCGCGGTTATGGACTACTTGGTGAAAGTACTGGCTAACAAGTACTCAGGACAACTTCAACTAATGATTAATCATGTTTCACCCAATGATTAATAACTTGACTAGTAATAGGTTATTCACACCATAACTTGACTCATCTTTAATACTACGGTGTGAGTTATCCTCGGATCGCTTCTTCGGATAAGGGGCGAGATCCAGGATGGGTTTGTTTGAAGTTATCTTTCAGTCGGTTACTATCACTCGATCTTATCCCCTTTCTGATAGTTGGAAGCAATAGAATCTCTGTAGTTGGTTAGTGCAGCCTGCTGTCGCTTATTTGCAATAACCCCTTCCTTTCCGTTGATCCTAAAGTATTTGTATCTTGTGATGACTGGCTACGCCGGTAACTTGTGAGTATGGGTTCTATCCCCCTTGCCAGTACTTAACCGTACTGACCCACGAATCTCTTCGTGGCTGCAAATTCCAAATTGCAGTCAACAGGTTTGAAGTCTGACGACGTTAGCTTGGGAATCCCTCCGGCTTGGCCTGGGCAGGGATTGGACGCCTTCGGTTATCTTCAGGACTCTTAGTCCAATTTGGATCTTGTCCATAGACGGACGTTTGTTTCTTCCGCTGTTATTTGGATCTTTGTAATGTATCAGTTGTAACCCTGGCTCGTTTGAGTCATCTTGTATCTATCTGTTTCTGTTGTAATTGTGGATTATTCGTGAACTATTGTAATGTTATCATAAATGGCAACCTGGAATCGGTTATTATGCGGATTTGGCGGGAATGCTGAAATCTGCATAGTGCCCGATCTCGGGGCGTCACATCCTAGTAGGCATGATTCGCATGTCTCGAATGACTCTAAGTCGAACGAAGTTAGAAGCCCATCATCATGGAGCTTCTTCATGCGCTTCCAACTTATATGACCAAGCCGACAGAGCCAAAAGTAAGTCATATTCAGATCATTTGGTTTCAGCCTTTTAACATTTATGTTATAGACTGATTCACTATCAAGATTTAAAATAAATAACCTGTTCTGAACGGGTGCAAAGCCATGAAACATATCTTTCAAATATAAAGAACAACCATTATTCTTAATATTCGACTCATAACCTTGTCTCATCAAACATGAGGCGGAAATAATGTTTCGACTAAGCACTGGAACATAATAACAATTATTTAGCTCCATTAAAAATCCTGATGGTAAATGAAGTTGCATCGTGCCGACTTCCAACGCAGCGACTCTCGCCTTGTTGCCGACCCGAATATCAACTTCTCCTCTTGCCAAGCTCCTAGTTCTTACCAGTCCCTGCAACGAGTTGCAGATGTGAATGATTGATCCGGTATCATATACCCAAGAACTGTTAGGTGCATCAGCAAGATAAATGTCTATAACATTGCACACAAGTGTACCTGAGTCGGAAGTCATACCTCCACTCTTGGCTTTGTCAGCCAAATACTTGGTGCAGTTCCTCTTCTAGTGGTCATCCTGCTTGCAATAGAAGCAATTGGTCCGGCTGTAGGAGAAAGCTTAGTCTTTGAGGAAGCGCTCTGGACAGGGCCATGGGCGTTGCCTCCTGACTTATCCTTCTTCTTAGTCCAAGAACCCTTCTTGAACTTAGCCTTTTTCTGCACAATCAACACTTGACTGGCGCCTTTCTTGAGATCAGCCTCTGCCGTTTTGAGCATCCCATGTAATTCAGTGATCTTCTTATCCATACCATGCATATGGTAGTTCGAGATGAACGGACCATACACACTAGGAAGAGAGTTCAGAATTATATCAGTAGCGAACTCTTCGTTAATTGGGAAGCCCAGCCGATCCAGAGACTGTATGTAACCAATCACCTTGATTACATGCGGACGCAGTGGATCGCCGTCTTTCAGCTTACAGCCAAGCAAAGCTTGAGAGACTTGATACCTCTCGGTCTTTGCTTGAGCCTGGAACATACTTTTGAGGCTTTCAATCATATCGTGGGCCTCAACATTCTCGAACTGCTGCTGCAAGTCCGGTTCCATATGTGCAACCATAAGACAGCTAATTTCCGTAGACTCATCTCTAGTCTTACGGTAGGCATTCATGACTGCGACGGTCGCATCGTATGAAATCTTAAAGGATGAAAAAAACATAGCTTTTGATTGTCATCTACAAAAAAAACTATTAAATCTAAATGTATGAAAGAAATGGAGACCATGTTACAGGAGCCATTTAATTATATCAAGTACCAAACCTCGATGCAAATAAATGGAAATGTCTAATCATGCAGGTGTGCAGTCTCCAGCCAACTAATATAGCATCCGGCGAGAAGAATGTGTTGATTAGGAACTTCTACAGTATTTAAGTTTTAATAGTACAGTATAATAATCTATTGCCAATGGATGCTACTACATCACCTTGAATGAGTCTAAGAACAGAGTAAATGCACCATCAGTCTCTCACAGTGGACTTGTGAAACAACTGCCTAGAGCCCATTAGCACTAATCAAATGTAAAAGGAAAATTCAATTAATTATGGTACAAGTGCTATTTATAGGATAAAACAACGTAATGTAAAGTAAGCTTCCATTCATTGCATATGATATATATTCTTCAGAAAAGAAGCAAGAATGACTGGAATTGAGCTAACCAATCAGAGCATGGGTGGTGCGGCACCGGCGACCTGAGGAAATGAGCTGGTCACGCAAGTGGCTGCATGGACATATGGAAGAGGAAGCTACGGTGGCATGGCTTCGGGCTGAGCAGAGGGTGCGAGCAGGGAGGAGAGAAAATCGCCGGTGGTGGCGCTCGGGCTGTCGTGGCTGGTCCCATCGCCGCCACTTTCCTCTTCCCCCGATCCTATCCTCCTCCACTCGACTGTTCCGCGTGCTACCCTTGGCGGCGGATGGAAGCCGCAATTAGAAAACATGCGTTAGAAACAAATATAGTAGTTTGTAGTTGGTTCGTCTCTAATGCCCCCTCTAGGCGATCCGCCCTGCGGTCGGTTCTGGGCGATTCCAGGCGAGGATAGCGACGGCGAGGACGAGCTCCTCCCCCTGCCTAGGTCAGCGACATCTGAATCCCGATCGTGGCGGTACCTTTGCCGCACTCCTTCGCCCGCTGCATCTCGCGATCTCGTGGCCTCGAGGAATGACAGGAGATCAATCAAGGGCTTGAATCATCGTCAGGCTGCGGCGATTCTTCACGATTCTGCATCTTCGGTAAGGTCATCTCCAAAGTTCTTGGATTCTCGCAAGGCAAAATCACTGTCTCCTTCAGTGCATCCTCCCGATCTAGATGATGATGGGGATTGGACTTTGGTCGTTTCTAGGAGAAGACGTCGTGAACTTCGGAAATTGGGGGAATTGTCCTCTTCTGTCCATTCCAAAACGGACACTGGTCCTTGCTCCGATTCGGGCTCCAAAACGGATTTTGAATATGTTCAAAACCGGACTCCCCTGGGCCGATCGATTGACGCCAAGCACGGGGGCCCGTTTATTGATTCGGCCTCCCGATTGCCTTCCCAAAACCCTAGCTGGGACGCCATCGTGGTCTATACGATCAGATCAAGGACCCGGCGGCTGCGCGGGTTCCCTGCGTCTCTCCTCGCCGGCGAGATGAACAATGGCGGCGGTAATCAGAGGGGTGGTGGCAGAGGATCGATGGATCGTGGTGGTTTCCAGGGAAGAGGAGGGCGAAACTTTGCCAATGGAGGCAATTTCAACAACAACGGGAACCAATTCTCTGGTTTCGGCAATGGTGGCAACCAATTCGGTGGGTTCAACAACAATGGTGCGAATGCTTACTTCCAGGGGAATCAAGGTGGCAACAGTAATTTTGAGATGGGAGGTCCTAGCTTTGTGGATCAATCCGGTGGCTTTGGGTCCAATCAAGGGAATTATATGAACAATGGGCAAGGAAATTTCTCTAATGATGGGAAGGTAACTTTGCTAATGGGCAAGGCAACTTTGTTAACAGTGGGCAAGGCAATGGCTTCGTTCAGCCCAATGTTGGTGTCGGACAGAATAATTGGCAAGGTGGCCAAGGTGGAAATTTTCAACAACAGGTGTTCCAGGGGCAAAATCAAGGACTCCCGCGTGGTAGATTCAATGTGGGATCAGGAGCTAATGCCAATGATCAACGCAATGGAATTCAGAGGCCACAAGGGAGGTTTAATAATAGGGGTGCTAGCTTCCGTTCGGGCCCTAATGGGGCTGGTCGTGGAGCATTGTCGGGATTGGCTAACAGTAGGGCAGCACGCGCAGTTGTCACTGCCAAAGCCCGGGCTGAACCGGACACTTCTTCTAGTCAGACTGCTGACGAACAGAGGTTGAAGGCTCCGGATGCTGCAGCTGTTTCAATGGCTGCGGAAAATCTGCTACCTATGGCCCAACAATTGGTAGATAATTCTATTTCGGACAAGGCAAAGAAAGCTGGCAAATGTTTCCGCTGTGGGTTCTCAGGGCATGTTCTTGCAGATTGCAACACGCTCCTTTGTGAATATTGCGAGGGGACTGGGCATGTGGAGGATGATTGTCATTTATTGAAAATGGTAAAGCCACAAATCTTGGTGTATGGGCATGCTCATGATGACCTCACTTTCTATGAAGCGGTGGTTACCGAGAATTATAGGCCTAAATCCGATAATACCCGTATGGGGTCTATCTCTGTAGTTGGCGGGGAGTTAAGCATTCCAAAAATTATTTCTCAGCTTAAGAGAGTGGTCTCGGTTGAGGGATTCCAGTGGGAATTATTTCAGGTGGGACATAACATATTCAAAGTGTAATTTCCTTCTGAGGTTGAACTTGATAGGCTCAGAAATTTTGGCTCTTTTAGGGTGCCTAATTCCCCTATTGAGCTGGTTGTTGATGCTTGGCATACAAAGGATAAACCAGCCTTCGAGCTTCCTAAATTTTGGTTGTTGATGCATGGGATACCAAGCCAGCATAAGGGGGACTTCTTGGATATGTGGAGCTTAGGTACTCTTTTTGGAAAGCCACTTCATATCGATATGAAGTATACTAGAGAAAATAGCATTCTTAGGGTGTTTGTTGGATGTGTTGATCATACAAAGATCCCTAGGCAACTGCCTATTTTTATAAAGGATGGCTTCTATAATCTTTCTTTTGAGAAAGAGGGGGAAAGTGGAGTGGATGTGGACATGGTCACTGTACAAAAAGATAATGACAAAGATGGAGATGATAGACATGATGGAGATGATTTGGACAAGGACATGGATGTGTCTGACATTCCCATACCTGCATTACAGACTACTGTTGAGAGATCTAGTGCTAATGTGAGCACTACTCCCAATTCTTCCAATGTTGGAGTTAAACGTGTTGCGGGTTTATCTTTTTCACCTCAAGTGGCTAAATCAATTGAGGTAGCTCACCGGGTCCTCAAGGGGGAAATTGTTTCCCGTACAGAAGTTCCAGGCGTTTTGGATTCGTTGGAGGAGGTTGCAGATGATTATGTGCAAGTTATTTCGGCCCCTATTGTAGAGAACGTTGGTTCTCCACCCTCCTCCCATCAAACAACATCTAAGGTACAATGTTCTGAATTTTTGAATTCAGTTTCGCATACTAGTTCGGCTTCAGATGTTTCTCGTGGTCTTGCTAATGTGTTGGTTCTTTCCTTGTCATCTTCTAACATGTTAGGCAATTGTGCCTCTACTGGTTACTGTCAATAGGTGACAGATGTACACAATGCTATACAGCCTAGTGGAGCTACTGGTCGGTGCCTGGAGGTCGAGTGTGACACCAGGGAACGAGACCAAAGGCGTTCTGGTTCTTGGCAGAGTTCTGCCAAGTCTGCTGCCGCGGCGGCAGAAAAAGTGGAGGTTTTCTCTCCGGTTTCGCTGCCCCCGTGCGCACGGCAGGCGTTTTCGCTGCCGCCACGGCAGGGAATTGCACCGCGGCAGGAGTTGGCTGCCGCCGCTGCGAGGATGAGCGCGGGATCGCTGGCGCTGCCCCAGCCTCATTTGCTCTCGTCCAATTCTGATCCTGCTGCTGCGTTGGGAAGGGTTACGATGCCACAATTGGTTCTTGACACTCAGCTGTGCACTAGTAGGGAAAGGGCTACCAGTGACGAACAAATATCAGCTACCGCTGGCGAACTTGTGTTCGCCAGCGGTACCACGCCAGTGGTAGCAGGTTACCGCTGGCGAACACCAGTTCGCCAGCGGTAGTGCAGGTTACCGCTGGCGAACACGGCCTTGTTCGCCAGCGCTATGTTCGCCAGCGGTAGCTCCGCTGTTCGCCAGCGCTACTGGTTCGCCAGCGGTAGTCAGGTTGTTCGCCAGTGGTACAGTTCGCCAGCGGTAGGTACTGTGTTCGCCAGTGGTAAGTTTCACAGGTTTGTATTTTTTCTTTTTTTTGTTATAACAGTTTATATATTCTGATTCTGTATATATTCCCAGGTCCAAATACATTCAAATTCTATAATTTATAAACTTTCACACATATAAATCACTGATAGCACATCGATAAATCATAGATACATATGCATCCATCCATAACGAATTTAACACATCGATAACGATATTAACACATCTATACATATGCATCCATATCCAATTCTCATAAGTACGAATACAACACATTGATCTCAATAATATGTCGGAAGATTTCGAACCCAAAATATAGCCATCTAATTAGTTCAACGATTACAAAGGTATGACTACTACATATCTATGCAACGTACGCGCGATATAGAGATCAATCGCAAAGAAGACTAGCTAGATATACGGTCCGCCTCCGCTTTAGCTTCCGCCTCCGCTTGCGATCTTTCGCTAGGGCCAGCGCGCCGTCCACTTCTTCATCTCTCTGTAGACCAAGATAAAAGCATTAGACCGGCAAAGGAAATCACAAGTTCTTATTAGGAGCAATTCGTAACGAATCGAATACATACCGTCGATCATTTCTTCCTCGATGTTGTGATCTTCTGTTTCTTCTCCGGCGGGAACGGAAGAGCACCTTCTAACGAGTTGAATGGTCTCTCGTCAGTCTGCTCTAGCACATATTGTCGCAACTCATTGTTAGATGGTGGGGTACCGTTCCAGTGGAAGCTAGATCCTGAAGTTACTACATCCTTATAGATGATTGTGCAGATCTTGCGCTGGATGCGACCAAAGTTTTGTCTGTACTCAGCATCAGACCATTCCACCATGCTGCGAGACCATTTGTCCACAGCAGACATGTATTGCAGACTATGTTGGTCCTTCACGATCTCCGTCATGTGTTGGATGAGGTACCATGCCTCCATTTGGCCGCCTGGCGCCTGCTTGGGGCAGGGAAACTCTGTTCTGTGTCTGAACACATATTTTCCTTTAATTTGTTTCGTCCTGTCGCAGAATCCTTCCCCCTGATGTAGCCATCCATAGCATCATTGAGAACAGACTTGATGAGGGTGTAGTTCTTCTCCTTCATCGTACTCCCGGAGTCGAGATATACTGCGTGCGCGTCTCTCGGGTAGAGCATGATGAGGGTGCCATCCATGCACCTCACGCAACCGTTATGTCCGTGGCACACCTGGCCCGCCACATATCCGTAGCCTAGTAGGTCGTGAACCGTACAGAGTAAGACAGCTCTCATTGGGAAATATTGTTCACCGAAGGCGTCCCATGTGTTCACCCCTTCCTCGGCCCATAGCGTTTCCAGCTCATCTTTAAGCAGCTTCAGGTATAGATTTATGTCGTTGCCTGGTTGTTTCGGCCCTTGAATTAGCATACTCATGTGAATATACTTCCTCTTCATGCACAACCAGGGAGGGATGTTGTACATCCATACAAACACGGGCCAGGTGCTATGGGTGCTGCTCTGGTTGCCAAACGGATTGAGTCCGTCGGTGCTCACACCCAACCTGATGTTCCTTGCCTCCGCCCCGAACGTTGGATATTCACAGTCAATTGCTTTCCATTGACTTGCATCTGAAGGATGTGTCAGAATTACTTTTTCACTTCGATTTGGATCTTTCAAAACTTTATTCCTCCTTTTCGCGTGCCAGCACATGAGCTCTGCTTCCTTGCGGTCCGCGAAATACCGTTGCAGACGGGGAATGAGCGGAAAGTACCACACAACTTTCCGAGGAGCTTTCTTCTTCCCTTTCTTGTATCGAGCGGCGCTGCAAATTGGACAAATGGTTTTGTTCGCGTCCTCTTTCCGATAAATGTAGCAATCGTTGATGCACACATGGTATTTTTTGTGAGGTAAATCAAAGGGGCACACGACTTTCTTGGCCTCGTCGCAACTTTTAGGACAGGTGTTGCCCTCTGGAAGGACATCGTGCCAGTATTGCAGGCTTGCATCGACGCTTATGTCGCTCCATTTGTATCTCGCCTTCATCTGCAGAACATCGAGGGCCACTCTCAGGCGGGACTCTCCCGGACCGCAGCCTGCATACAACGGTGTCTTCGAGTCTATCTCTAGTTGCGCCAGCTTCGATTGCTCTCTAGCAGCAGATATCGAGTTAGTCGTCTTTCTCAAAAGCAGTTCTTTCAGATGAGGGTCACGCACAACTTCCGTTAGGGGTGTCCCTGTGTCCTCGTGATCTTCTTCCACGTCTTGTTCAACATCTTCTCCATGATCATGTGATGGGTCATGAGGCTGATCTTGGTCCTGCTGTAGTTGGTCCTGCTGTAGTTCTATTCGATCGTTGCTATTGTCCTGTTGCACATCATTTCCTACCGCCGCCGCCCCATGGACTTCATCATCTTCATCATCACTTACCCACTGACTGTTATACCCATCCATGAAACCATACCTTAGGAGGTGACTGAGCAAGTCTCCGGTAAAGGGATTGAGCAAGCCCCCTAGTTTGCACTTTCGACATGGACATCGTATCTCCTTGCGGCCATTTTGTAACATGTCTTCTGTCGCGTGTCTCAAGTAACTATTCACGACACGTTCACTCTTAACGACCACCATTATATGTCGCCTGCACGAGAGCGCGCGCCGATATAATTAATATTAGAACCAAACATAATATATATATATATATTTCGATATTCACGGAAAAAAATCGGCATGACCTTCCTACAAATTGGAGGTTAGAGGAGTGTCAAACTTTGCCGAGACGGAAATGAATCAACATTTCGGCAAAGTGGCAACTCATTTTCATATCAAAAATTTCACTTCATGTCGTATTCACGAAAAAATTCGGCATGACCTTCCTACAAATAGGAGGTTATTAGGGAGTGCCAAACTATGCCGAGACGGAAATGAATCAACATTCCGGCGATAGTTGGCTACTCAATTTCATTCCACAACATGCATTTATCGTCTCCATCACACGACCATTGTTGAATCCGGTGAAATTTCACACATATTGCATATCGCGTGTATCCGGACAAAATTTATATACAAACTCATTTAATTATATATTATCATTCATCACACCTCAAATGAATAGATGGCCACACGATGATATCCGGAGAAATTTGGAGCTTTGGAGAGAAAGGGGTTAATTCTAGATCTAGATGGCTAGGGAGGGAAAATTTGGGGTAGAAATGATGTTAGGAGGGAGATAAACATATATATACCAACTAAAATAAATTTAGTTGGTTCAAAATAGAGTAGGAGGGTGGAGAAATTGGCATAATTTCGAGCTAGAGAGAGAAGAGGGAACAAGGTGAAGAAGAGAGAGTGGAGGGGAAAGTGGGTAGGTGGGGGTGCCACTTTGTGGCAAGGATCTGCGGACTACCGCTGGCGAACAGGTGCTTCTGTTCGCCAGCGCTAAGATGCGTGCTGGGCCCACATCTTAGCGCTGGCGAACAGAAGCACCCGTTCGCCAGCGGTTGTGGGCGTAGCGCTGGCGAACAATAATCGCCGTTCGCCAGCGGTAAAATGAGGCAGCGGCGCTACCGTTTCAAAGCGCGCGCAGGTGGGGCCCATACTTACCGCTGGCGAACAAGGGTGGTTGTTCGCCAGCGGTAGTGCTGGCGAACACGTATGCCTGTTCGCCAGTGCTGTTAGCGCTGGGCAACGACAATTCTCGTTCGCCAGCGGTATGGTGGTGGCTATAAGCCATTCCCTACTAGTGGTGTGCTGGTTCCACTGTACCTGGTGAGCAATTGATGATTGCATATTTCGATAATGTTTTATCTTCCTCTAAAACGTTGCCTGATGTTCTTGATATCACATCAGATACTTGTGCTACTGTGAGTATTCAGCCCTCTTCCAAACTGTTGGGTTCGGTGGATGGAGGTGGTACTACCAGTACTCCTATTCTTTCTCCAATGGTCCAAGATATTGTGGATTTTGGTGGGATTAAGGACCCTGATTCTTCTGGTATGCGCTCTAGCAACGAAATCCGAGCACAAGGAAACGCAGATGACACACAATTGGACCGTGCTACTGCGTTGGCTAAGAGGCGTAATGATTTCTACTCCCCAGGTACGAAAGTGAACAGAAAACTTTCTTTTCTTGCAGTCCCTAATGAGGTTATTGCTGCTACATCCGATAAGTTGGGCGTGTCTTTGGGTAATAATGAGTTGCAAATAGAGTCGTCCATTCAAAAATTAAAATCTGTAGAAGAAAACCGAGTTCTTACTTGTGTACCTAGGACTTTGGTTAATGAAGAGGGAGGGAGGGATTTAACACAACTATGAATGATGCTGTTAGTTTGTCCGAAGACCTAGGTATGGAGGATAATGATTCTCATTTGGACCTGTCGGGGGGTTACCCCCGAGTAGGGTAAAGGCAATTTCTAAGGGCAAGATCAGAAGAGGATGTTGGGCCGAGTAGCTGGCTACCCGGTACTCGCTACCCAGTCGACTGCTATTCGGTCTTACATGCGGATAGCCAGAAGGGCGAATCAAGGAAGTTACGTTCCTCCGAGTAGAAGAGTTGGCCCGAGTAGAAATGGCGGGATGCTACTCGGGCCAGAAGTCAAAGGAGCCGTTCTGACACAGGATCCCGCGTATCCCGGGTCCGTACTTTGGCACTGTTCATCTGCGGATCGCGTGCCTGACCGCGACAGTGTGTCAGCAGGCCGTCGCAGGATAGGGGGGACCTACCCTGTGTTCGTGGCAGTGATAACAGATCGGTTACTTGGTTTTGCCCAACGACTTTCCGCACCAGACAAACTTAGAAGCCAAAGCTGTCAGCGGGAGCTCGGAAGAAGGACGATGTGCACACTATGTCGATATCTGTTTCTATTTGGCTGTATCCGGCTGGGCACCGAGTATATAAGGTGCCCTGCCCCCTCCTGCGCGAGGGATGCGAGATCCTGATCCACGAACATATCACGAGTGCGGCTACTCGGTAGTAAGATGTATTTGTACGGTGGCTACTCGGACAGACATCGATACACACAGAGAAAGGCAGGAGTAGGGGTTTTACCTCCATACGAGGGCCCTGAACCTGGGTAGATCGTGTTGTTTGCAGTGCTTGTTTCATACTTCACGCGGCTACTCGTCGCGTGATCCCTCCCCGAGCGCCTCCAGCGTCCATCGTCCCCACAACTTTAGCCATCCTATGGCATCTGCCGTGATCCCACCACGACAGTTGGCGCCCACCGTGGGGCAACCAGCGGCGCTGGCTGGAGTTTCCGTTCGGACGGGATCTACTTCGGCGGAGCGCGTGGTCTGTGGCCTTGTCCACAGATTTGGCTCTTTCGACTTCGTCATCGACAACGCCGGCGATTTCGGCGGCAAGGCCATGCCGAAAGGCGACACGGTGATCTCCTTCGGCTCGCACCTGGTCTACGTCGCCACCGTCATCGCCCGCGAGTTCCCGGAGGAGGTGTTGATCGCGGAGGATCCTCCTGCGGTGATTGCTGCCCGTGGAAGGCCTGTGGGCCGTTCTGCGGACAGCGTGGAGGTGATGGTGGCTGGCCTGGCTGCGGATGCCGGCAAGGGCGCGGCTGGCGCCACGGTCGTCGTCGAGGATCTCGCTGGCACGAGTGCTGGCGGGAAGACTCACAAGCCTTACGAGAAGGACTGCAACCTCCCCATCTCCACTACTCCGACGATTCCTGCGTCCGCTGCGCGGACTGGCATGCCGCCTCCCACCGACATCGAGCTCTTGACCATGAAGGAGCAGCTCGACCGGCAGCGCCGGGAGTTGCTCGTTGAGCAGGCGGAGTTGGAGAAGATTAGGCTAGAGCTTAGCCTGGATCAGAACGAGTACAACAAGGCTCACGGTTTCACGCCGGTTGCTAGGAGGGCTAGCAGAGTAGGTGCTACGCGTCGCAACTTAGGCGCCGAGATGGCAACAGTTGTAGAGGCTCCTAGCCAGTCTGCCACCGCAAACACCTCCACTAGGCCTAGGTACAGCACCCCCGCCAAAACACTTAGAGCTGATGAGGCCGTGGCTGCAGAGTTGCCGCATCTCGACGGCGACGCGCGCGCTAGGCAGCAAGAAAGGCTCAACGAGCTAGTGCTAGAGGCTGTTAGGCAGAACGAGGAGTTCCGGAAAGCCAATCCGGGTGCTGGAGCTTCTCAGGTGGTGCACTCGCATGCGGCCAGATCTAACGATCAGGCCTCGTCACCGCACCCTAGCCGTGAGAGGAGCCGGAGTGGGCAGTCCGGCAAAGATAGACAAATGCAGGTGTACGACCCGACTGTCGCCGCGAAACAGCTCGCTGTGCCGCGACAGTCCGGTCAGAAACACAACTCTGCTGGAGCAGGCTTTCAAGCCCATAAAGCTCATAGCCAAACGCGAGGTGGAGATCGTCCGAGTTCTTCTCGGCAACAGGCTGCTCAGCCTGCCCGGCGAAGGCCTCAGCAGGCAGCTGCTGCACAGCCGCGTGCGGCTGCTCGGGTAGCCAACCTGGTAGAGCAGCCTGTGGCCATGGAGGCGGACAGGTATGATGACGGCAACTCGGCGATGGTGCTAGCTGGCTATGACGTCACGGATCGCGTGGGTGAGCGTGTGCTTGAGCCCACAGATGCCAGGTACAAGCTGGATAGGATCAGTCTGTCCGCAAGACTCGAGAACACGGGACCTCCTGGCCCCGAGTGCTTTGGCCCGCGCATCATGAACGAGCCGTCCGTGAAGAACTTCCAGCTCGCAAGGGGCACCAAGAGCTATAATGGCAGCACCAAGCCGGAAGACTGGCTCAACGACTATGTCACCGCGGTCCATATCGCAGGCGGCAACCGGAGATGGGCAATGCGGTATGTTCCGCAGATGCTAGAGGGTCCAGCTCGCACTTGGCTCAACAATTTGCCCAAGGACAGCATCAATTGCTGGCAGGATTTCTCGGAGGCCTTCGTCAGCAACTTCACCAGCACCTACAAGAGGCCGAATAGGCCGCAACAGCTGTCCGCTTGCCGGCAGCGAGAAGACGAGACGGACCGCGAGTACCTTACTCGGTGGAGCACGTTGCGGAACACCTGTGAAGGTGTGAATGAGGCGCAGGCCATCACTTGGTTTGCACAGGGTTGCAAGCACGGCAGCATGTTGTGGCAAAGATTGCAGAGGGAGATGCCAAACACTCTGGCGGAGACTATCAAGATCGCGGATCAGTACGCGCTTGGTGATCCTACTCAGCCCTTGATGGACTCCGCGGAGCCGAGAAGAAACTTCAACGGCAACAAGCGCAACGAGTTCCGCAACAAGCGCAGGGGTGACCGAATAGATACTCGGTATGACCCTGAGGAGGTGAATACAGTGGGCGTTGGAGCTGGGAGTAGCCAAAGGCAAAAACCTGCTGGAGCCTACGGGCAGAACCAGAACCAGGGCCAAGGCAACAAGAAGCCATACCGTGCTCCTCAGCCGGGTAGCGGCAACTCGGAACCGGCTAAGAAGTTTGTCTTCGATGACATGAGGGATGGCCCATGCAGCTTCCACACTCAGCACCCCTCAAGGCCTGCCAACCACACTACTCGGCAGTGCGAGTGGTGGGATCTGATCAGGAATGAAGGCTTGCCTCCTCCTCCTCCTCTGCCAGCTGCGAATGCCAATGTGCAGCCTGCTCGCGCACCCGCAGCTCGGCCTCCAGCGTTCCCGAGAAGAGAAAATGTGAACCAAGTGGCTTTAGGAGCCAACCGATACTTCAACAATGAGGGTTACCGCAACAACAACAACCGCAACCGCAGCAACAACAGAGGCAACAACGGCTACCAGGGCAACAACAATGGTAACAATGATGATGGAGGCCGCAACCAGTACCAAGAGCACCACGAGAGCTACATGATCTTCACTTCTAAGCCTGTCGACAAGCAGTCGCAGCACAGGCGTGCCATGGAGGTCAATGCTGTGATCCCTGCTGTTCCTCACTACATGCACTGGTGCAACATAGAGATCACATGGTCCCGAGCAGATCACCCTAAGGTGATGCCCAACCCGGGTAGCTACGCCTTGGTGCTGGATCCTACATTCTTGGGCCCCGAGAAGAACGTGAGATTCAGCAAGGTGCTAATCGACAACGGCAGCAGCATCAACATCGTGTACAAGGACACGCTCGAGAAGCTCGGGATTGCCGAGAACATGCTGCTACCCAGCAAGACCACCTTCCATGGCATTGTGCCGGGGATCTCTTGCTCCCCAATGGGCAGAGTGTGGATAGACGTCCTATTCGGTACCAGGGAGAACTGCCGCACGGAGAGGCTCCAGTTCGAGGTGGTTGACCACAAGAGCCCCTACCACGCCCTACTCGGCAGGCCGGCTCTGAGCAAGTTCATGGCCTCTACCCACACTGCATACCTGAAGATGAAAATCCCTGGTCCCAACGGTATGATTACCATCTCTGGTGATTACAAGAAGTCCATGGAGTGTGCTTCAACTGGTTCTCAGTTGGCGGAGTCGATGGTGATCGCTGCCGAGAAGAAGAAGATACATGAGGTAGTGGCTATGGCGCAGGCGGCGCAAGGTGTTGCGCCTGGGATGCCGAGCTCCCAGTACGGGACCGCATTCCAGGCATCCCAGGAAACAAAGAAGATCCAGGTTGACCCTGAGTTCCCCGACCGCGTTGCCATCATTGGCTCCGGGTTGACGGAGAAATAGGAAAGCGAGCTCATCCACTTCCTCCGTGAGAATCGGGACGTGTTCGCCTGGTCCAATGAAGACTTGCCAGATGTCCCGAGGGAGTTGGTTGAGCACTCTTTACACGTGCGTCCTGACGCCAAGCCAGTGAAGCAGGCTATGCGCCGCTTCGGAGATGAGAGAAGGAAAGCTATCGGTGATCAGATCACCAAGCTGTTGATAAGCAATTTCATCATGGAGGTGCTGCATCCGGATTGGCTAGCCAACCCGGTCATGGTCGAGAAGAAAAAGGAGGATCCTAAGGCCGCTACCGCGTGGCGCATGTGCGTCGACTACACCGACTTGAACAAGGCCTACCCCAAGGATCCTTTTCCGCTACCTCGCATTGATCAGGTTATCGATTCCACAGCTGGTTGTGAGCTTTTGTCTTTCATAGATGCCTACTCGGGTTTTCATCAGATAGCTCTCAACCCTGCTGATCAAATAAAGACTGCTTTCATTACCCCGTACGGGGCGTATTGCTATCGTGTCATGTGTTTCGGGTTGCGGAATGCGGGTGCCACTTATCAGAGATGCATGCAGAAATGCTTGCACGACCAACTCGGCAAGAATGTGCAGGTGTACGTAGATGACATTGTCATCAAAACGAATAAAACACATACTCTGCTTGCCGATCTGGAAGAAACTTTCGCTAACTTGCGCAAGTATAAAATGAAGCTGAACCCGAGTAAATGCACATTTGGCGTCCCGGCTGGCAAGCTACTCGGCTTCTTGGTGTCTAGTCGGGGCATTGAAGCCAATCCTTCAAAGATAAAAGCTATTGAGGGCATGTCTTTGCCGAGATCCCTGAAGGATGTGCAGAAATTCACTGGTTGCTTGGCATCTCTGAGTCGGTTCCTGGGCCGAATTGGCGAGAAGGCCCTGCCTCTGTACCAGTTGATGAAGAAAAGTGACAAGTTCGGCTGGACTCCGCAAGCGGATGTGGCATTCAATGAGCTGAAGGCAATGCTGGGTAGCGCTCCCATCTTGGCTAGTCCGCTACCCAAGGAGCCAATGCTGCTGTACATTGCTGCTACCAACCGAGTGGTCAGCGTGGTGATTGTGGTGGAATGAGAAGAGGAAGGCAAAAGTGTGCAGCGCCCAGTATACTACCTCAGTGAAGTGCTGTCCAGCTCCAAGCAGAACTACCCGCATTACCAGAAGATGACCTACGGCGTGTACCTGGGCGCCAAGAAGCTGAAGCATTATTTCCAAGAGCATCTCATCACTGTTGTGAGCTCTGCTCCCATCTCGGATATCATGGGCAACAAGGAGGCGAGTGGCAGAGTAGCCAAGTGGGCGATCGAGCTGGCCGCGTATGCTCCCGCATATGCGTGAAGAGAAGCCATCAAGTCTCAGATTCTGGCGGAATTTCTGGTGGATTGGGCTGAGGTGCAGTACGAACCTCCTGCTCCAGTTTCCAATTACTGGAAGATGCACTTTGATGGCTCGAAGGTGAAGGAAGGCCTTGGTGCTAGCGTAGTGCTTACGTCACCCAAGCGAGATCAACTCAAGTACGTACTGCAGATTCATTTCAAGGCGTCCAACAATGTTGCAGAGTACGAGGCCGTGGTGCATGGATTGCGAGTAGCCAAGGAGGTTGGCGTACAGCGCATTATATGTTATGGCGATTCCGATCTGGTGGTGCAGCAGGTTTCTGGCACTTGGGATGCCTTGGATGCCAACATGGCATCGTATCGCTTCCTGGTACAGTCTATGACTGGATTCTTTGAGGGCTGCGAGTTCCAGCATATCCACCAAGCAGAGAATGAAGCAGCAGACGAGCTGTCCAAGTTGGGGTCTTCTCGGCAGTCCATCCCGGCTGGGATTGCCTTGGAACATTTGAGAAAGCCATCCATCAAGCCATCCCCCAACTCGGAATCCATATTCGTTCCTTCTCTGCCAAATGAAGAAGTTGTTCCATGGAGATTGACTGGGAGAATGCAACAGAGAACCCGGAGACTGCAGCCTCCATCCCGGGGACTGGCGTCTGCAACTCGGAGACTGACACTCCCTACTCGGGGACTGTCCTTCCTTACTCGGGGACTGCCGCCCTCAACCCGGGGATTGTCGCATTCATTGAGGAAGTTCTCGCAAATCGTTCAGGACTTCAAAGAAGTGCTCCCAACTCTAAAGATCAGACAGTGGCACCTGTTCCAATGGAAGTGGACGAACCAGTGTTTCCCACGCGGGAGACACCGAGTTGGGCTATGCCCATATTATCCTTTCTAAGGGACGGTACACTGCCAGAAGATGAAGTTACTGCGAGGCAGATTCAGAGAAGATCCAAAGGCTACACCATATTCCGAGAAGTGCTACACAAGAGAAGTGCCACCGGCTTGCTGCAACGCTGTGTGGACCCAGAAGAGGGAGAAGAAATTCTGGTGGAAATACACCAAGGAGAATGCGGGCACCACGCCTCTTCTCGGGCTTTGGTCAAGAAGGCTTTTCGGCATGGTTTCTACTGGCTCACTGCCTTGAAGCAAGCTGAAGATATTGTGAGGAAGTGCAACGGCTGCCAGAGATTCGCAAGTAAGATCCACTTCCCTGCTTCCGAGTTGAAAACCATTCCCATCACCTGGCCATTTGCTGTTTGGTGCTTGGATATGGTTGGTCCCTTCAAGCCGGCTAGAGGCAACATGACTCACATCCTAGTCATGGTGGATAAATTCACCAAGTGGATAGAAGTGAAGCCTATTCAGAAGTGCGATGGAGCCACAGCCGTGAGTTTCTTGAAGGACGTGATCCTGAGATACGGCTATCCGCACAGCATCATCACAGATAACGGTACAAATTTTGCTGAGGGAGCAATGGTGCGGTTCTGCAGAGATAAGCACATCCGACTAGATGTCGCATCCGTTGCGCATCCCGCCTCCAATGGGCAAGTGGAAAGAGCAAATGGCATGGTGCTAGCAGGCATAAAACCAAGGCTGATTGAGCCACTGCTGAAAACACCTGGGTGTTGGCTAGACGAGTTGCCAGTGGTGTTGTGGAGTCTAAGGACTACCCCTAACCGGTCAACCGGCTACACGCCATTCTTCTTGGTATACGGGGCTGAGGCCGTGTTGCCAATAGACTTAGAGCATGACTCCCCCCGAGTAACCCTCTACACTGAGGTGGAGGCGAGAGAAGCTCGAGAAGATGACGTCGACCTGCTCGAAGAAGCAAGAGAGCTTACTCTGTCACGTTCAGCTATCTATCAGCAAAACCTGCGGCGTTATCATAGCCGAAAGGTGAACCCAAGGGTTTTCCGAGAAGGAGACATGGTCCTTAGGCTTGTGCAACGCACAGCCGGGATGCACAAACTGTCTCCTCCATGGGAAGGGCCTTTTACTATGAGCAAAGCTTTGCACAATGATGCCTATTACCTAGTCGACGCGCAGCCATCACAGAAGAACAGGGTAGACAAAGCTGGAGAGGAGTCTAAGCGCCCCTGGAATGTAGCTCTACTTCATCGCTTTCATTCGTAAGCAAAAATGTGTATGTACTCTCTTATCCGAGTTAAAATTCTACTCTGCAACCTGAAATTGAACTCGGGGTCGCCCTCGTCCAAAATTGCTCTGTGCGTTTCTACTCGGCTTGACCTTTTTGTCTATTTGGTTGCCCTGCTTAAAATTTCATGAGTACATTCAGTACTGTGTTTAAACCTACGTGCCAACTCTTCGATTCTGCTGCTGTCCGAAACCCGGCTTCATGGCGAGCAAGAGAACAAGCAAAAAGGTCAATGAGCACAAGAAAGATTACTAAGGAAAGAAAAAGTGCAGGAACCGAGTAGGGTGTCTTTCACTACTGTTTTTTGTTAACTTCTTTTCGGCTAAATGGTGGGCTGCGTTACCATGAGTATTTCTAAGTGGCTAAGTATTTGCAACTCCAACTTTGAACTCTTGTGACTCGAATACCAAAAAAGCAACAAGTTGCGGGTAAGAGCTAAGATAAAAAGGAAGAGCGAATAAGAAATGCAACTCGGGGACTTGCATGATAACACAACCCGACATCGAGCCAAGGCTGCTCAAATTGACTAAGTTAAAAACATCAAACGTAAATAAAACTGAGTAGCAAGCGAAAAGCATAATTGTTTCGATACATCTGCACCCGGCATCCCGGGGATCTGATAAAAGTTTTAAGGACAAAGTTGCAGGATGTAATCAGGTGGAGGTAGCAGCATCCTCGGGATTGGCCTTGGCGACATCAGCTTCGGTGTTGGTCTTGGCGGCATCAGTTTCGGAGGTGGCCTTGGCAGCGTCAGCTTCCGAGTTGGCGGCGTCAGTCTTCGCCGCATCAGCTTCTGGGTTGGTGGCAGCCTGATCAGAGGTGGCCGTGGCCACCGAGATGAGGTCCGTCGCCGAGGTGGAGGCAGCTGATTGGGCGCGGAGTAGCGCCGTGTCGTCAAGGGTCGCGCCTGATGAAGTGCCGAATTCGAGTGCCGCGGTGTCGATAGTCATCTTCTCGCTCTCGGCCTCATCTTCGCTATTCGCGACGACCGTGGCCTTCCCCTTCTCGGTCTTGTCATCAGCGCGATCGAAGAAGCTCAGCCCGTCTGACTCAGTGGCATCCTCGTCATCATCCTCGCCTTCATTCTCGCTTTCCACGTCCGTGTCGGGCTCGGTGAGGCCGTCGATGAAGCGCGCGGTATCCGCGTAGGATGCGATCTCGTACGCAACCAACTGGCGGCGAGCCACGCAGTCGGAGTTCTTTTCCCACCTCGAATCCCAGCGCATCTCGAGGATAAGGTTGAGATCAAGATTATCGTACCAGCTGCAGACGAAGAGAAGCAGCATGTCTGCGCCGGCCCGAGCTCCGGATGCTCGCCACTTCTTCAGCTCGGCCTTGACGTCATTCAGCTTCTCGGCGAGCGCGCGGATTGTTGAGGGCAAGGGCTCCTTGGGCCAGAACAATGCGTGGAGTTTGAAGGCAGTGGACGTTAGGTCCGTGCCCAAGCCCTTAAGGCGCTGAAGCTGACCCTGCATATTGGTGAAGCTGTCCACGATGGAGGCCTGGGTGTCCATAGGTAGCCCCTTCTCGGTTCGAACTTCTTGGGCTTTGGATAGAGCAGGTTTGCAGGCCGAGCAGAGGTCGGGGAAGATTTCTGAAAATGCTATCAAAGAAGATTAGAAAAGAAGACAGATAAGAGAAGCAAATCGGTTAACAGAGAAGGAAAAAGAAACAGCAAAGCGCAGAGAAGCGGGTACTTACTGTTCAGGTCGCAGAGTAGCAACTGCAGCTTCTTCTTCCATGACTCCTCGTCGGCAAGGTGCCTTTCTTCGATCTTGCGGAGCCCAGCTAGCTGGAGCATGAGATCCGAGTTGCGTGTCTGCAGCTTCTCGCATTCCAGCTCGCGAGCCTTTTGCTTGGCCTTGGCTGCTGCCTCAATCTTGTCCTTCTCGGCAGCTATTTTATTCTTTTCGGCAGCAATGTCAAGGGCGTCTTGCAGCGCAGTTCGCAGCTGGACTTGGAGAGATTCCATCTCAGTGGCGTGCTCTTTCTTCAGTTCTACGGCCTGGCTCTCCAATTGCTGCTGCACCACAGCAGGCTTAAGGCAGTCCAGATGCTCCTCGACAAACTTCTTATGGTCTTCTGCGAAGAGCAAAACACGGTCAGCAGAGTAGCAAAGATGAGAGGAAGGAAGACAAGCCGAGAAGACGGCAACTCACCTTCCAGTTTCTTGATCGTAGCTTGACCGTTCTCAACAAAAGCACGGCAGTTCATATGCTCCTCTGCCAGGGCCTTAAACTTGCCTGCATAAAGGAATCGATTAGAGCAGAAAGCAAAAGCGGGCGTAAACACAAAACGCAGGAACCGCGTAGCTAAAAGCTTACTTTCGATCTCGGAAATCTTGAGGGTGCGATCCATGACTTCCTTTTCCGTCGCTTCGTCAGTCTTGCGTTCCATTTCTAGGGCCTGAAGGCGCCTTTTAGCGATGATGTGGTTCCAGAGCAGTCGCCGGTACAAGTTTGTTCTCTTCAAGAGGCTATTCTGAGAAGCAGAAAGAAAACGAATCAGACATAGTCTTGAAGATTCAACCCGAGAAGACGGCAACTCGGTTGAGTATACGTCTACTCGGCCAGAATCTCGGGGACTGGGTGATGGATAAGAATAAGGAGAAGAGTAGAAGAGAAGAAAAATGCAACTCGAAATGGGTGAGGGGAACTTACTGCATAAGTTTGTTCGATATCCTCTGCGGCCTTGCGGTGGACGAACAGCTTGGCGGCAAGCATGCTGGTTTTGGACGAGATGGTCATGGGATTGTAGCCCATGTCCGCCTTGTTCCAGTCAATGCGCATATGATCCAGATCGCCCAAAGCCAAGCCGTGCCAGTTTTTCTCGCCAAGGATGTCGCTGTTCCATTCGGCTTCGATGAAGCCTACCCGATCAATCATCTCCTCGAGTCCTCTGGACGTCACCTCGGTCTCCTGGACCTCGCGCGAGAAAATTGAAAGGGACCTGTCCTTGTTCCTGGCTGGCGGCTTGGAGTCCACAGCCATGGCCTGTTTGCCTTTCCTAATAGCAAGTTTCTTCTCGGCCGCGCTTAGCGGGATGCTGTGCTGTTTGCTCATTTTCACCAAGTAAGGCGGGTAAGTAGGCGGATCTGGCAAACTTGATCCTGCGGCTCCGTCAGCGGCCGCGCCGGAATCGCCAATGGTAAGCTGCCCGACCTTGGCGACAGTTTTTGTAGTTGGTTGGGGCGGCGGCATCGCGGCAGAATCTTGCGCAGCGCCACGAGGAGGATTCCTGCGGACGTTGGCATCAGCCTGGCCAGTTTACTTCTCAGAGGCCTGCTTCTCGGAAGCCTTCTTCTCAACGGTCTTCTTCTCGGTGTCCTTCTTCTCGGTGGCTTTCTTTTCGGCGGCCTTCTTCTCAGCAGCCTTCTTCTCGGCCGCATCCTTCTTGGCTGGAGGGCTGGCTGTGATCTTGGTCTTCTTCACCGGCGGGGAGTTCGGTGCGGTGGATGAAGTGCCCTGCTGGGTAGGCAGCACCAAGGGCTCACTACCCGGCGCAGCATCCGGCTGCGCGTGGCTCTGCAGGTCCTGCTCCATCTCGTCAACTATCTCAACCCGCTGCTCGGCAGCGGGATCTTGCTGTGACTCTTCTTGTCTCTCTACCCGCGGTTGTGCCATGGGGTCAGCTTGGTCAGCAGCCCCTGTTGCTGACTGCTCTTGGTTCTCCTCCTGACGCTCAAGGGCGGCCTGGTCGTGCTGCTCGGGGTCTTGTTCTGTGTTCTCCCCGGCTGTGGCAGCTGGGGGAGAAAGTGGTCTCTCGTCGCGAGCAGCATCCTGTGCTTCCTGTTCTGTGCAGGTCTGCTGCTCCTGCTCGGCGTCATAAGCATCAGTGTCCATGTACTGGACGTCATCCTCGGCTTCTCCTTTCACAGGAGAGGGCGCACGCGCCCTGTCTTGTGCTGCGATCTCATCCTCGTCAGAGAGATCGATGAGTTTCTCAATGTCGATGACGGATTTCTTCTTGGACGTGGTGGATGCGACAGCAGCGTTAGCGTCCAAGGGGGCGCTGAAAAGAAGAGAAGATTCAGAAAAGAAAGAAGGACAGAAGAAACCGAGAGGCAGTAGCGGAACAAGGGGTTCAGAAAAAGCGGCAACAACAATGCGCAACTCGGAAGAAAATTACTAACCCTGCACGAGAAGGGGGTAGCCGTCTCCCCTGCTTGACCTTCTTCACGGCTTGTTTGGTCTTCTTGGATTTCTTCGCGGTGGGCTCTTGAGCACCACTACCCGCCCTCTTACGAGTGACGGGAGCAGCAACTGCAAGCGGATCAACGTCAAGGGCTTCCTCGTCCTCGTCCTCGCCCTCCTCTTCAGCATCAGCATCAGCATCTTCTGTAAGGTTGAGAAGAAGAGAACGGTTAAGAAACAGGAGGAAATTGGGTTGCGCTACTCGGAACCATAAAGGTGAACTCAATCACCTTCGTCATCGTCTTCGGACCAGTCCCGAACGGACGCGTCAACATGATGCTTATCCGTCTGGGCGGCATGAGGGATATTGAGTTTGTCCGCGGTGTCGTAGGAGACCTCATCGTCCTCCTTTCGGTCCTCTTCCCAGTTAGCCTCGAAGCGCTCCTCGCTCTCGGCGATCTGGCGAGCAAGGATCTGGAAACATAGGCGAGTATCACAGATTAGTCGAGTAGCATGAAGGCATTCTACTCGGCAGGGCGTGCAAACATAAAGCACACGAAGCCTAAGGAGTACTGCTAAGTGTTCTACTCGGCAGGGCGTGCAAACATAAAGCATATAAAGCCTAAGGAATACTGCCAAGTGTCCTACTCGGTGTGGCGTGCAAACATAAAGTACATGAAGCCTAAGCAATACTGCTAAGTGCCCTACTCGGCACAGAGTACGGATATTAGGCATGTTAAGCTAAGAGAGCTATCTACTCGGTATCACTACACAGGAAGCAAGAGGAGAAAGACTAACCCGCTTGATTGGTTTCGTGCGGCTGTATGGCACAAAGCCGTACTGCTAGTTGTCCCTGAGGCCGGTGGTCATGATGGAGCGAGCCCAGACGGAACGTCCGCGTTGCTGAGCACGAACGTGGTTGTCCGAGTGCAGTCCCGGTGGCCACCCATGTAGCACATGAGATGTGCGCGGCGCTGGAGAGGAAGCACTCGCCTGGAGATCCAGCAGGCAATAGGGTCGTCGCTCTTGAGCCCCTTCTCGATCAGCTTGGCAAGGCGCTCGTCCATCTGCTTGAGGTTGGCATCCAGTGGCGGCTTGGTCCTCCAGTTCTGCCCGGTGGGAGCAGTATTGGTCCACCTGGGCAGATTGATCTGATCCGCAGGGGGAACTCCCTTCTCGACGGAGATGTTCTTCACGTAGAGAAAGGTTCTCTGCCACTTGCGGACAGAATCCAAACCTTTGATGCGCGGGTGATTGGTCCCGCCGCGCTGCACCATCATGGCGCTACCGGTCTCCGTCAGGCCGCGGCTGCTGTCCGCGCCATCTTTCTTGGCCTTGCTCTGCTTCCTAAAGAAGAAATACCGAGCCCAGGTCGTCGTAGTAGGCCGGATGCCCAAGAATGCCTCGCACACCACGGCATGGTATGCGAGGATGACGATGGCGTTTGGCGGGAGGTGGTGCGGCTAAACGCCGTAGTAATTGAGAAAAGACCGGAAGAAATTGGAAACCGGCAGCCCGAATCCTCGCGCGAAGTGCGCGAGGAAGACGACGTGCTCGCCCTCCTGCGGAGTGGGGACGAGTTCGCTGCCAGGATGCCGGCAGCGAACACCGGGAGGAACTCGCCGGGTGTTCACTAACCATTGGCACTCCTCCGCTGTGACTTCAGATCCGGACCAGCCGGCGCGGGCATCGTCGTCACGGGCCATCGATTTGGAGAAGAGATTTGGCGAAGGAGTGGTGGATTTGGATGGAGGAGTCGGCCTCTCGGCGCGGGGAGAATCGCAGCGGTGCGGTGAAACGCACGGCGGCGAGGTGCTCGCTGGCGGCGGAGAAACGAGGAGGCGAGGGGAAAGGGAGAGCAGGAAGAGGAAGAAGGAGTTACCGAGGGGGTATTTATACCTCCCCTCGGGTTGCCGTTACGATTTGAGGAAGTGGGATCGATCGTGGCAGAGATCGTGCGGCGTGGGCCGTGTGGACCGGTTAGAAACGCACACAGCGCGGAACGCGCGCGTAACGGCCACAATTAATCCCATGACGCGATCGTGGGTAATCACTGCGTTTGATCGGACATAACGGGCTAGTGGGCCCAGGCCGTAAAAACTGGGCGCGTGGCCTATCAGATCTCGGACACCGAGGCGTCGGGGTCGTGTCCGCGTGACACGTGCCTAGTTGCTACGCGGAAAGCCGGATTCTGCTCTGCCACGCAGAGATTTCGATTCAAGATTTCACCAAGTCCTTTTACTCGGCTACAGAGAAGAGAAGTGGTTCTATTCGGAAGAGAAGTGGTTCTATTCGGAAGAGAAAAAACTTAAGACAAAATCAAGTGCTACTCGGAGGTTTTACTCGACATCCTAAGCTTCAAGGGCAAGATTGTCAAGGTTGGTTTTAAGCTGGCAGAGCCCAGTGAACAAGTTCGCAGGACTCTACCAGCTTCGGGGACTAATGTCGGGGGGTTACCCCCGAGTAGGGTAAAGGCAAGTGCTAAGGGCAAGATCAGAAGAGGATGTTGGGCCGAGTAGCTGGCTACCCGGTACTCGCTACCCGGTCGACTGCTATTCGGTCTTACATGCGGATAGCCAGAAGGGAGAATCAAGGAAGTTACGTTCCTCCGAGTAGAAGAGTTGGCCCGAGTAGAAATGGCGGGATCCTACTCGGGCCAGAAGTCAAAGGAGCCGTTCTGACACAGGATCCCGCGTATCCCGGGTCCGTACTTTGGCACTGTTCATGGCACTGTTCATCTGCGGAGCGCGTGCCTGACCGCGACAGTGTGTCAGCAGGCCGTCGCAGGATAGGGGGGACCTACCCTGTGTTCGTGGCAGTGATAACAGATCGGTTACTTGGTTTTGCCCAACGACTTTCCGCACCGGACAAACTTAGAAGCCAAAGCTGTCAGCGGGAGCTCGGAAGAAGGACGATGTGCACACTATGTCGACATCTGTTTCTATTTGGCTGTATCCGGCTGGGCACCGAGTATATAAGGTGCCCTGCCCCCTCCTGCGCGAGGGATGCGAGATCCTGATCCACGAACATATCACGAGTGCGGCTACTCGGTAGTAAGAAGTATTTGTACGGTGGCTACTCGGACAGACATCAATACACAGAGAGAAAGGCAGGAGTAGGGGTTTTACCTCCATACGAGGGCCCTGAACCTGGGTAGATCGTGTTGTTTGCAGTGCTTGTTTCATACTTCACGCGGCAACTCGTCGCGTGATCCCTCCCCGAGCGCCTCCAGCGTCCATCGTCCCCACAACTTTAGCCATCCTATGGCATCTGCCGTGATCCCACCACGACAGGACCAAATGGGCCTAGATACCGAGTTGTTACCGTCTAAAGTTACACGTAGAAAGAAAATGGGCACTGGCCTAGATGTTAAGAGACGAAGCGCGAGACTACAGAAATTTAAATCCGGTAAACAATGAAAGGCATGATTTGGAATACAGACGGGTTCGGGGATACGGCTAAACATTTTGCGATTAGAGAATCTGTTCGAGAAGAAAATCTTAATTTTGTTGCTATCATTGACACAGGGAGAGCTAATTTTGCGGTACATTTTTAAAATATTTGGGAGGGGGGAAGGAATTGACATGGTATTGCCTTCCTCCTCGTGGCCGCTCTGGCGACATTCTTGTAGGTTTTGACCCTACTATGTTCGAGGTTCAGAATGTTGAGGCAGGTGATTTTTGTATTAAATTCCACATTAAGAACAAGGCGGATGCTTTCCTATGGACCTTTGTTGTGGTTTATGGGGCGGCGCAAGATGCTCTTAAGAATGATTTCTTAGCGGAGTTGGTGCGTATTTGTGAAAAAGATGAGAGACCGATGCTAGTTGGGGGGGATTTTTAATATCATTAGGCGACAACATGAGAAGAATAACGATAATTTTAATGCGCGATGGCCTTTCTTTTTTAATGCTATTATTGAAAGTCTAGACTTGAAGGACCTAGAATTTTCGGGGAGGCAGTTCACTTGGGCCAGTAGAGGGGCTAACCAAACTTTTGAGAAGTTGGATAGATTCCTAGCTAGTCTGGAGTGGGAACAAAAATTTCCGTTGGTTTCAGTACATGCATTGGCTCGTACTGGGTCCGATCATACTCCGCTCATTATTGACTCTGGTCAACAGGCGCACCATGGGAATAAAGCCAAGTTCTCGTTTGAACTGACTTGGCTTAAGAAGGAAGGGTTTCTGAACCTTGTGGCTAGGGAATGGTCCTCTTATGTAGAAGGTGATTCTCCTTTAGAGTCGTGGCAAAACAAAATTAGACACCTACGGCAATTCTTACGTGGCTGGGCTAAAAATTTGAGTGGCCAATATAAATTGCAGAAAGAGAAATTAATCCTGCTTATTAATGAGCTTGATATTCGAGCAGAGTCTATCCCGTTAACTGTAGCGGAAAGACAAGCCAAGCACGACGCGGATGCGTGTCTTGCTAGGCTCCGACGAGAGGAAGAAGCCAAATGGGCTCAGAGAGCAAAAGTCAAACATATTCAAGAAGGAGGCGATAATACTCGTTATTTCCATTTGATTGCAAATGGGAAACATAGGAAGAAACGCATATTTCAGTTAGAACAGGATGAAGGTACTATTGTGGGGGAATTAAACCTCCAATCCTTTATCTCTGAATTCTACAAAAAACTATTTGGCCCTCCGGAACCGAATTTCTTCTCCTTGGATGAAGAAAAGGTTAACGATATTGATCGTGTTTCGGCTGAGGAGAACGAGATTCTGGTTGCTCCGTTCACTGAGGAAGAGGTTTTTGACGCAATTTCTCAAATGAATAGAAATTCGGCCCCTGGACCTGATGGGTTCCCCGCTGAGTTCTACCAATTTTGTTGGCCTGTTATTAAAAATGACTTGATGGCTATGTTCCATCAGTTTCATGCGGACAACCTGCCTCTCTACCGTTTGAACTTTGGTGTGATTACTTTGTTACCAAAGAAAGAGGATACAAGTAGAATAGAACAATATAGACCTATCTGTTTACTCAATGTGAGTTTCAAGATATTCACGAAGGTTGGGACTAACCGAGTGACTTCGATTGCGCAGTCTGTTATTCAGCCAACCCAATCTGCGTTTTTGCCGGGTAGGAATATTCTAGAGGGAGTGGTCATTTTGCATGAAACTGTTCATGAACTTCATTCCAAAAATTTGGATGGTGTGCTTTTCAAAATTGATTTTGAAAAAGCATATGACAAGGTTAATTGGAATTTTCTTCAGCAAGTGTTGAGAATGAAGGGTTTTCAATCCAAGTGGTGTAAGTGGGTTTCTAATTTTGTTCAGCGGGGTAGTGTAGGGATTCGGGTGAATGATGATCTTGGACATTATTTCCAAACTTACAAAGGTTTAAGACAAGGTGATCCACTTTCACCGGTGCTCTTTAATCTGGTGACTGATATGTTAGCCATTATTATTAATAGAGCCAAAGAGGATGGGCAGGTGGGAGGCTTGGTTCCTCATTTGGTTGAGGGCGGTGTTTCCATTCTACAATATGGTGACGACACAATATTGTTTCTTGAACATGATCTCGAAAAGGCCGTCAACATGAAGTTGATCCTGTCTTTATTTGAACAGTTGTCCGGTCTTAAGATTAATTTTCACAAGAGTGAAATCTTCTGCTTTGGTAAGGCTAATGAGCATAGGGAAGATTATAGGCTTATTTTCGGTTGTGAAGTAGGGACTATGCCCTTTAAATACCTTGGTATTCCAATTCACTATAGAAAATTACTTCTAAAAGAATGGAAAATTTTGGAAGATCGCTTTGAGAAGAAACTAGCTTCTTGGGCTGGTAAACTTTTTTCCTACGGTGACATATTAGTTCTCATTAATTCATGCCTAACCAGTCTACCTATGTTCCTTCTTTCCTTCTTCGAAATTCCAGTGGGAGTACGAAAGAGGCTGGATTTTTTCCGTAGTAGATTCTTTTGGCAAAGTGATCAACAGAAGAAGAAATATCGTTTGACGAAGTGGAGTGTTATTTGTAGGCCGAAAAATCGGGGGGGGGGGGGGGTTAGGAATCCAACTATTAGATATTAAGAATAAATGTCTGTTGAGCAAATGGCTCTTCAAAATTCTTAAAGAAAATGGGGTTTGGAAAGAGTTGTTGATGAATAAATATTTGGGGGATAAAACTTTAACACAAGTAAAACCGAAACCTAATGATTCTCCATTTTGGCGGGGTATCTTATCGGTAAGAAAGGATTTCTTCTCTAGGGGTAGGTTTGTTTTGGGCAATGGCAAACAAACTCGCTTTTGGGAGGATGTGTGGATGGGGGATGCAGCCTTGGATATTCAGTACCCTGGTTTATATCACATTACAAGAAACAGAATGTTCTTGTGGCTGATGTGCTAGCCACCGCACCGCCCATTAACCTCCAGTTCAGACGTAATCTGCAAGGGAACAATTGGACATCATGGTTGCATCTTGTTCAAAAACTTATGACTATTTCTCTATCTGAAGAGGAAGATGAGTTCTCTTGGTCTTTGATTAGTAACGGGGATTTCATGGTTAAGTCTATGTATGATGACTACATGAATAGTGATCCTCCTTTCGAACATAAATATTTATGGAAGTTGAAAGTCCCACTAAAGATCAAGATTTTTATGTGGTTTCTTTACAAGCGTGTCATTTTGACAAAGGATAACTTGTTAAAGCGTAATTGGCATGGTTGCACAAAGTGTGTTTTCTATAATCATGAGGAAACAATCGACCACCTCTTCATTTCTTGTCCTTTTGTGAAAAAAAATTGGAGATTGCTCCATTTTACTTTCAATATCCCCCCCTAGAGTTTGAACCACATGTTTGGTGGGTGGCTACCTGGAGTCCACAAAAATGATCGACGACGTATCCGGATTGGGACTTGTGCATTCTTGTGGGCGGTATGGAACTGTCGCAATGATGCTATTTTTAACAGGGCGCACAATTTTCACTTTTTGCAGGTTGTACACAAGGCTACTTTTTGGATTTCTGCATGGTCGCTCCTTCTGCCACAGGACCAGCGCTAGTTTATGGAGGCTGGATGTAACCGGTTGTTGGCTTTAGTCCGGGCCATCCTTTCCTCCAACGGGTGGCAGCATGATTTTAGGATTGGTGCTTCGTAGTGGACAATGGTCCTTTTGCTATATCTCCATTCGATTTGGATGTATCTTTGATGATGTTTCACGTGTAAAACTCTGAATATTTATTTATGCTAATAAAAGCCGTATGTATCTACCCTATGCAGAGGCTGGGGCTCTGCCTCCTTTTCCAAAAAAAAGAACAAATATAGTAGTAGCAGCAGGAATCAGTAGCAAACATTTTCTCTCACCTCGCTCTCATTGAGTCATAACTCGCAGAAGATTTGAATACAATCGCAGCAAGGGAGCACCCATTTCTGAATCGTGAAGATCTAAGCAAGGGCCAGCAACACAGACCCACTAAATTGCAGTTCCCCTCTCCTAGTCATTCTCCTATGGTTTTTCTCTGCCTGCACCTGGTGTCTAGCGGGCGTGGGCGTACGTGCGTCTCCGACCGGCTGCGGGCGGGCAGATCGTGGCTTGCGTGCGTGGGTGACCATGGGTGCCGGTCAGCGTCAGGTTGGGCAGCAGGTCCGGCCGTGCATCTCCAGCCGGCGCGTCATGGCAACCGTGCGAGCGATGGACGACGGGCGGGCGGATCGTGGCTTGCGTGCGGCGGACGGCGATCTGGCGCATCAGGCGGGGCTCCTCGGCAGCGGCGGAACTTCTAGGGCATATACACGGTAGAGAAAAGATAGGAGCACCTTGGCCATACGGATAACATTTTCTGGGCCTGGCCAAGGGGTAAGACTAGCCACAATGGGAGTAATATAGATGGTATCATAAGTGCCACATAGACAAAAAAGATGATGTGGCACTCATTTAATGAGGAGAGAGGTGCTAGTGGTATCATAGGTAGATACCGTAACATAACATATTCCAAGACAAGATGAGTCTATAGCCTAATAAATATGATACCACAAATATGTTATCATGCATTGTGGAGGTGGTAACATAGACTAGTATCATATACATGATACTACTATATGATACTCCCCATTGTGACTAGTGTAACGGCTTGATGGGCCGAGCGGATGCAGCGATCGAGAAATCGACGGAGTCTACCATGCAGCGAACGAGTGAGGGACGAAGCGGACGATCGGCCGGGACGTACCAACGCATTTGACAGTAAAGATTTAATAGTAAAGATAAAGATTTAATCGTAAATATAAGGTTGCATCCATGTAGCTAATAAATCTAACAAACTTGACACGATAAGGCTGCATGCAAGGCAAAAAAAAAAAAATTAGCGCGGTGTCATTCTTCCTGTAATTTTAGTAAAGTGTGACACCATACCACCACAGCAACCTTAACAGTAAAGATTTAGTTCCTCAAAATAGACATTTTCCTGGGATATTTCCTGGGGGCGAACATCCCACACATACAGGAGGATATTTCCTGGGGACGGTAGCTGCAGGTATATCGACTGAAAAGTTTGACATCTTATGTCGCACGGGGAAAAGCCAACTCGCACCACCACTAGTACACCACCCAGAATGCAGCGGAAACCAGGTAGAAAAGGCTAAACAAAATGCATGCACGCACTTGCGTACAAGATCTTGCCCAAATATATATCATAATTTTTATCTTGCTCTGAAATACAGTAAAAGAAAGTACACTACGCAGTCAGGTATTTCAAAGCTGCTATGAACAAAGATGCAAAGCAATCCGTCCATGGCAGGTTACAAAGAGAGAAAACAGAAGTATGTTTATGCTTTATAAGCATGGTACATATTAGATGAGAAGGTCATGGTGTATAACATATCGCCGATGTCTACCCACACCACATCTCTAGAAGCAAGTTTGTGACGCGCCCCTATAACATATCGCTGATGTCTACCAAGCTGGTATGGATGCTAGGGTACTGCAGCTCCAAAGATTGAGGACCCCTGCTAAGCCATGACACATCACTAATTTTATCTTTTTCTAAATGCTCCGGCCCAACTCCAGGTGATACCTGGATTTTGCAATCAAATATCGTCACCATCGTTTCCTAAAAAAAAAATGAGACCATTGAGGTTATTGTAATTTTGTTTCAGATGAAAGCTCAGTAGTAACTGAAGTCAAGTAAGTAGTTTTAATAGCTATCTGGGAAACTATCTCGTGCATTCATGGATTTTAAATAAGAAACCATGTTTTTCTGTCTGTTATATAACAAACTCTGATTACACGGAAGAAGAAAGCATAATGAAAAACTTTAGAATAGCAATCATGTGTTCCTCTGTTTTTTTTCGGGTACCAACAGTCAGGTTCTACATACATTACCAACTTAGCTAAGAATTTTGTGCCGTGGTGGAAATCACTCATTTTCTAATCTAGTAATAAGAAATAGGAAGTCAAAACAACCTGGGCAGGATAGCTGTAATTACAAAGACTATTATGTAGCATAAACCATCATCTGGTTCAAACAAGAAATTTTGCAACATCACAAATATTGGACGTGCAATGCCAACCACCAAATAGCTTATGAACAAAAAAACCATTGAGGACGTGTTTGGTTCAGGAGATTGTAACGTAACCCGGTAACGGTGGTAATAGATACCGATAAAATCTGTTTGTTTCGGTTGCTCCGTTATCCCATTACGCTGGTATCAAATTACGCCGCAGCACAAATCCGATTCCGGAGCCGACCCAGCGTAATCAGAAGTCGTTACCGCACCTTTTCCCCCCGCCCCTTCTCACTTCTCTCGTTTTTTCTCACGTATAAGCGCCGCCGCCGTCGCCGCAAGCCCCTGCTCCGCTCCTTCCCATCAGATGTGGTCTGGCAGAGATTGAACCACCATGATGCCACCTTCCTTCCTCCTAGCGCTAGCGATGATCAAATCTTTTCTCAGATCTGCTAGTTCTGCTTAAAGGAGACAGCCATGTTGGTGTGCGAGCTCCTGCAGCTCCCGCCGAGCCTCAGTCCGATGAGAATCGGAGTGTCTCTTCCGTCTTTTTGCATCTCCGTTCAAGCCATGGATTCTATGGATCTGTTCTTTATTTCTCATGTATTCTGTTTGATTTCTTCGCCATGTTTTGGTGGTTTTTAAACTCTCCCAGATCTGATTTGTTCAGATTATGAGCTTGTTCTGTAAAATCATTATGCGGTCAGTTGGTTGTTCACCTGTTTTTTCAGTTTCAGATTTGTTTTTTAGTTGCATCTTCTGTCCAGACTAATGTTGGAAGGTTGCAACGCATTGCCGTTACATTTGTCGAACAACCAAACAAGTATTGACTTTTACCAATTCCGTTTACATTACCTGTGTCAATCCATTACGTTTGCGTTTACGTTACCTTTCATGAACCAAACACGTCCTCAGATAAACCATTCGGATCTCTGTGATGTCAATATTAAAATTTGTGTCGATCAACAGATAAACCATCAGTAATTGTTCGGGTGTATGTATGCTGAATGTATGTAAGCTGGTAAAACGAACAGGATGCACTCAAAATATTCTCTGAACTTTCTGCCTAATTAAACAAGCGGTGATATTTTGTAAGTAGGGTTCCATATCTTCATTTTCTTGCCACCACTACATTTGCAAAACAAAAAGAAAACGAGCATCAGCTAGAGGGGGGAGTATACTAGCTACGACCGTGTAGAAGTAGTATATAGGAAGTAGATCTAGGCAAGACACCTCTCCAATGCATCCGTGCATTAAAATCACTAGAGCAATATCCAAGAACTTGGCAGATTCTTCTCGGATCATATGGCTACACCTACACTACACATTCAAGAATCAACTACATTTACACCGCGCGCATCAGATCTGACTCACCATGAGAAAAAGTATAGAAGCTATCTTATGGATTCCAGCCAAGCACAAAGCTGGACTAACTACTGAAGCGAATCATCAGAGTGCAAAAGAAGAATGAAGCAGGCGAGCGTCATTACCGTCGGATCTGGCGCAATGCAAAACGAAGGCGGTGACCTTGGTGACGGATTTTGCCCCAAACCGCCAGACCCCGGGTCGCCTTGCTCCATCGTGGCCGAGGGCATGATGTGGCCGTCGACGGGGGAAGCAGCCAGAGAAGGGGAACGGCGGGGAGGAACCTATTGAGAAAAATAAACTCCGTAACGAACAGATCCGACACAAAAGATCTTTTAGAAAAAAAAAATCATTGGCCAATGAATCTGACAATATGATTCGGGGAAAAATCTCCATACAAACACAGATAAGGGGCAGGGAGGACGGATCTTCTTCTCCCCGACGAGGCAAACTCCGTCCCCGCGCGCAGGTCGTCGGACAACCGCTAAGGTCGTTGGGCGCGTACTAGCTGCCGGACTCAGCCTCCTTCCCCGCGTGTAAGGGCTACCAGGGTCAAGGTGGATCTAGCTGTGGAGGTGGCACTAGACGCGTCGGCGATTTGATGGAGCTGTGGAGGTCGGCAATTTGATGGAGCTGGGAGGAGGGGATTAGATCAAGAGAGCCTCGACCGTGCTACTCGGAGGAAGAGTACGTGCAGACAACAGGATTGAGGCACAGAGGTCAAAATACCCAAAGAGCCCCTCTCTTTTCACATGGTCGATGTGCTGTTAAGGAGATGGTTTGTGGTTTACGTGCCGATATGGTGGGCCAGGGCAGGTGGAATCATGTACGGTAGAGGATTACCGACAGACCTTTGTAGGGAAAGATACACCTATGCCCATAGATCAAGTGGCGGCGTAGCCTTAGAGCTATGCCAACACATGATTTGTTGTCATAGCTAAGGATATAGTAACAAACATACTGTCGGCATATATTTAACAGCAGGATAGTTGTAGGTGTGCATGTTAACAACTCCTCAACAGTCGGCAGATGTTTCCGGAGACAGAAAAAGTGTCGGCGTAACATTCCACGTGGCAGATAGGGAGCACACCCGGAGACCTGTACGCGCCTGGGGAAAATTTCGGGTCGAAAGCGCTGCGCGGGTCAAAAGCGCGGCATGGTGAAATTTTTGCGCTACGAAGTCTAAACTACTCCCCCCAAATACCCAATCTCACCTAAGGGCATCTCCAGTCGTCCCCCAAGGACACGAATTAGCGCCGTTTTCCTCGAAAATCGCCGTTTTTGTACGAGCCGCCCCCCCCAGAACCCGAAATAGCGCCGTTCCGACGGAAATTAGCGCCGTCGCACCCACGCGGAACCCAGCCCATTGGGTTCGGCTTGGGGGGCGGCGAAAGGAAAAGCGCGCGTGGGCCCGCGCTGTCGGCGAGGGAGCGCCATTTGCCCCACTTTCCCCACCCCGACTCGGCTTTTCCTCTCGCTCGCCTCGCCGTCGCCACCCCGTCGGCCACCCCACCACGTCGCCGCCGTCGGCCGCCATCACGCACGAGCGTCGAGGCAAACCACCGCCGTCTAGCTCCGCCACACCGTTGCCGCCGTTTGCTCGCGTCTCCGCCGCGGGGGAGGTTGTGCCGGCGAACCGTGTCCACCACCTGCAAGGTGTTCGACGTTCTGTCCGAGCCATGGACTTCGACGCCGAGGAGATGCTCGCCGAGCTCTTCGACGAGGAAGATCAGGCCGCCATCGACGACGAGGAACACCTGCTGATCCTGAGCTGCCTGGCCGGCTTCCAGGCCCATGCCGCCCAGCCGCGGCGTGCTGGATCGAAGCCCGGTCGCCGCAAGAGCAAGCCGAGGCAGCGGTACGAGGGCTACTGCATCCTCTACTCCGACTACTTCGCCGAGGATCCCACCAACGACAAGAAGGTGTTTTGGCGTCGTTTCAAGATGAAACGCACGATCTTCCTCAAGATCATGCACGCCATCCGGGAGTTCGACACCTACTTCAAGTTGAAGAAGGACTGCACCGGCACGGTAGGCTTTACCTCTATTCAAAAGTGCACGATGGCCATGAGGTTGCTTGCATACGGTGCTCCCGCAGATGCACAAGATGTCTACCTGCGCATGAGCGAGTCCACGGCCCTTGAGTGCTTGAACAAGTTCTGCCGGGCAGTGGTTGCAGTTTTTGGCCCAATATACCTGCGATCACCCAATGCGCAAGACACTGCTCGTCTTCTCGCAGAGAATGAAGAAAGAGGCTTTCCTGGGATGCTTGACAGTATCGACTGTATGCATTGGGCATGGAAGACATGTCCATTTGACTGGCAGGGGATGTACAAGGGAAAGGAAGGAGAGTGCTCGGTGGTTCTCGAGGCCGTGGCTTCGTACGATCTATGGATTTGGCATTCATTCTTTGGTATGCCTGGGAGCCACAACGACATCAATGTCTTGCAGTGCTCGAATGTATTTGCCGAGCTTGTCGAAGTCCATGCCCCCCTGTGAACTATGAGATCAATGGACACTAGTATACAAATGAGTATTATCTTGCAGATGGCATCTACCCAAAGTGGGCAACATTTGTGAAGAGTATCTCCAACCCTATCCCAGGAAGCGCAAAAGCTTGGTTTTCCAAGTGTCGGGAGGCTTGCAGGAAGGATGTTGAGCGGGCATTTGGTGCGCTGCAATCTCGATTCGCTGTTGTCCGGTACCCAGCTATGACTTGGTCAAAGTCCAACATGTGGAAGGTGATGCAGTGTTGTGTGATCTTGCACAACATGATCATTGAGAGTGAGCGGGATGACCCGGTGCCTGACAGTGAGGCAAGCGCACCATACTACCGGCAGGGCCCTCTTGCAATTGTTGATCACCAGGTGCCGACATCATGGACAGACTTCCTCACCAAGCGTTAGGAGATTCGACACGCTGGAACACACCATGCTCTGCAGAATGACCTGGTTTCGTAGTAACCGGTCAGGAAGGCAAGGTGTGCAAGTTATTGAAGTCATTATACGGCCTCAAGCAAGCACCTAAGCAATGGCATGAGAAGTTCGAAAGGACTTTGACTGCTGAAGGCTTTATTATAAACGAAGCTAAAAAGTGTGTATACTAGCGCCATGGTGGGGGCGAGGGAGTTATTCTATGTTTGTATGTTGATGACATATTGATATTTGGGACCAATCTTGATTTAATCAAGGAAGTTAAGGATTTCTTGTCTCGCTGTATTGAGATGAAGGATCTAGGAGTAGCTGATGTTATCTTGAATATCAAGCTGTTGAGAGATGATGATGGTGGGATCACACTGCTTCAGTCTCCCTATGTGGAAAAGGTCTTGAGTCGCTTCGGGTATAGTGACTGCAAGCCTTTTTCAACTCCATATGATCATAGTGTGTTGCTTCGAAAAAATCGACGGATTACTAGAGATTAATTGAGGTAATCTCAGATTATAGGCTCACTTATATATTTGGCGAGTGTCACGGGGCCTGACATCTCTTTTGCTGTGAGAAAATTGAACCGGTTTGTTTCCAGTCTGGGAGATGATCATTGGCATGCGCTTGAGAGAGTTATGCGCTATTTAAGAGGCACTGTGAGCTATGGAATTCACTATACCAGAAACCTGAGGGTTTTGGAAGGATATAGTGATTCTAATTGGATATCTGAGGCTCGGGAGTTTAAGGCCACCAATGGTTATGTTCTTACACTTGGTGGTGTCGCTGTTTCCTGTAAGTCTTGCAAGCAGACCATCTTAACAAGGTCAACTATAGAAGTAGAACTCGCAGCATTATACACATCCACTATTGAAGCAGAGTAGCTTCGTGAGCTCTTGATGGACTTGCTTGTGGTTGAAAAACCAATACCCGCAATCCTAATAAATTATGATAATAAAACCGTGATCATCAAACTGAACAGTTCTAAGAATAATGCGAAGTCATCAAGACATGTGAAGAGGAGATTGAAATCTGTCAGGAAATTGGAAACTCCGGAGTTATCGCGTTGGATTATATCCAAACATCTATGAACTTGGCATATCCCTTCACAAAGGGTTTATCACGGAATGTGGTATATAATGCATCGAGGGAGATGGGTTTGAGACCCACGGTATGAGTTGTCCACAATGGTAACCCACTCTATGTGATCGGAGATCCCGTGAATTAGAAGTGGGAGACAAGCTGTTGGTCGGCTGAGAGGAGAGTATCGTTATATTTTATCCCACTCCATGAAGATGCAATACTCTCCTAATCTGTATGGTAGGTTGACATTTGTCTTAATATGTTGCAAGTGTCTTATTTATATAAGCAGAGATGTGTCTTGCAGAACATCTCCCGAGGAACTCAGCTATATGAGTCTGATTGTTAAACGTCACGGTCTATGAGAACATGGTGCTCTCTAATAAACTGATGAAAGGCCTCAGGAGTATGACGTATACGCGGCACCCGCGGGGAAATCTTGCGGCAACTTTGTATCGGTTCAGACGTTGTGTGAAACTAGTATCACAGAAAACTTGTAGTTCAAGACGTAGTCCACTATTCAAGTTGTGAACTAGTGTAGCATAATGTTCTAAGTGTAAGTTCAATTTAACAGTCTCCACTAAGCATCGATATATAAACAATGTTTTGAAACAGAGATAATGAGATCTGCCAATGACAATTTGTGGGGTATTGTTGGAATTATATTGGGCCCAGCCCCACATTCTTTATATTGGGCTCAGCCTCAAAGTCCAACTAAGCCCAACTAAATTCTGAAATTATCAAGGTCCATTCATGAATAAATACAAGTGGAGAGAGTGGGACTAGTTTAGTCACACATTGCTAGTTTGGAGAAGATGGCACCACCTTATAAGGTGAGCCATTCTAGCTCATGTATGAGTTGGTGAGCCAAGAGGAGAAGTGTGCCACACACGCACTCCTCCTCCGCCGCCCGCCCCGTCACGACGCGTCGCGCCGCGGGTTGCGGGAATAAGCCGAGCCGAGAGCATTTATTTTGTCGGTTGAGAAAACTTAATGAGTTATTAATTTGATAATTAACGGATCGTGGAACCAAACCGACTCGGACGTGGAGTTACACCCACGTCTCTCCCAGCCCACAGTACCAATACGCGCATCACGCCACTAGGTCATATGGTTTCATACCGTTCCAAAGAACCGCGCCGCCAATCAAGGCTTCTCTATCCCTCCTTTCGGCGTGCACCGCGAGAGGGACAACAGGCCTCCAGAACCCCGCCTCTTGTGATACTGTACGGGAGAGGGGAGATCGGGTTTTCGGGGAGCGCGTTTGCGCGACTGCTGACGGCGACTACTTCCCCAACGGCGATTTCCCCCCGACCTCGGCAACCTCTTCATCGACGACATGAGCGACAATATGGACAACAACACAGCTGATGCCGCTGCACCGTACGTATCTCTGTTCCATCTGTATAAGATATTACTGGAATTCATATGTCTAGTTCTTGTTGTAGATTGGATCGGTGTTTCTACTGTACTAAATTTAGATATTTGCATGTATAGTATAAATGTTACTGCCATGATTTACTTGATGCTATTTCAGATTAAATCATATGCTAAATTGCTTATATACAACACGTTCAGCCCCTCTATTTTCCTGTATGCACGGACCCGTCGGAGCCAGCCTCGTCAGCCATGCCACCAGGACGGCCAGCACACACTACGCATCACTCACACGCACCCCCACGCATGCACAGCCGCGCTCCCGCACTGCCAGGTGACACAGCCGAGCCTGTCAAAAATCTGCCCTCCCCGTTTCTCCCATGTGTCTGTGCTGGCGCCGGTGACCATGGAAAAATTATTCGGAACGTCCATGGCCCAACCTTCAGCAGACAAAACAAGGATACATAGAACGAACACATACACGGACACACAGAAGAAAGAAACAAGAATGCACCTTTCTGTATTTTCCTTTATTCCATTTTTCTTCCCTTTTCAAGCTTGTCTCGATCAATCATCTGTGACTCCGCTCGACCTGCCCAAGCACATGGCAAAACAAGAATGCGCATTTTCTGTCATTTGCTTCCATTCCATCTTTTTACTCTTCAAGCTTGTCTTGATCAATCATGTGTGACTCCCCTCGAGCCGCCCAAGCATATGGCGATGTGATGTTGCGATTGCGATGCTCCATGGCCTCGACGCAACTAGCATGGACCTGCACCTACACGCGCACCAGCGTCCCCATGCACTACATCATGTCCCATGTACCACCCCCTTAGAGGGATGAGCCCCCCTCCGCGCTCTACCGGCGCAGGCCTGTTCCGACGGAGCATTGCGTCATCACCGAGCCGAGTTGCTTCGTCATTGACCTCACTGTGAGGATCGTGCCGGTGTGGACGAGAAGACCAAGACGAGACGACGTGCCAGCAAGGTGGCCGAGAAGTTCCTCCGTGAGCCGAGCTGCTTCGCCATGACCTCACAATCGGGCAGGCGCAGGGCTGAGAAGTTCCTCCATGAGACGATTCTATTCGCCATTGACCTTACCGTGGGGATCGAGCTGCTGGAAAGAAAATCCCGGGTAGGTTTAGCGGTGGAAACTTTTGTAATTTTGAACTGTGTTGAGTAACTCAACAATGGAGCAATCTGGTCCATTTATCCACCTAGTTTGATGGTTGAGATCAATTGTATTTACGAAATTTTCTCTTTTATAAGTATTTTAGATTAGATAAGATTATACTACATGGAACAGAGGGAGTATTATATAGAAAAACCATCTATCTACTCGCACGGACCGCCTACAGAAAAGAATTCACCCCGGCATTCTTTTTTGGGTAGGACACCCGACGGTGCCGCAGTAGGCAAACTTCGTGCGATGGTCAACGCGAAGAAATTTCTCCCCAGCTCAAAGTACTTCCGCGAGCGTGTGCGAGCCTTAACCCGATACTTGGCCATGACTCATTTTTGGGCCCTCAGTCGCGTACCTGGGCCGTTTACCAAGTGCTTAGACTGATCACTAAGACGATGTTGCATAGCCCAAAACCACCGAAAACTCAACTGAACCATTACTAGGTGATCTGGACGAACAAACAAAAAAGGATGATCTACAGACATAAATTGTATGGAAAACAAATGGATAGCTAAAAAAATTCCAACAAAAAAAATACCTCCTTCTATCTCCTTCCCCCTTAAATCTTTCCTTTCCACAAATATAATTACTCCCTCCGTTTTTGTATACAAGTCCACAAACTCATATTATGGGTACCAAGGTAAACAAATTAAACTAATTAAAGCCAACTTATTTAGCCTTGTTTACCAGGTTAATAAATGTGTGCATGCAACTCCTCTTTCTCCATTGGCTCTCTTGGGGAGCACAACCACATCTCGGAGCCCCATGTATGCATGCATGCTTGTTTATTGGCTTGAGTAATTAATGTCGTGGGTTGCACGAGAAAAACATCATTAATTTGCCTCGTTTAGTGTTTGTGGCCTTATAAAGAAGCAAATTTGTATATTTGGTAGTGGCCTTGTATACAAAGACGGAGGGAGTACCATAGATCCATAGTCCAAAAAACTACTACGCTCATGGAAGGAAACAAATTGGAACCCCTTTCCCTAAACAATAAGATTGAAAACATATCCGAAACATTGAAAACCAAATATCACTTTTCCATACAAAATAGAACACAATTCTCAATCCACGATAGGTTAGATATTTACAAACATTCACACAAGTTGCTAATAAGTTTGCATAGTACTGAATTCATATCGACAAACTTGAAAACCATAAACGTGCCATGAAATAGTAGATATTGACCAACTGAATCTTCATTCTTTAAAGCAGTAGGGTTTTTTACTTCATCTACATGTTGCAAAAGAAGAAGAAAAATGTAACTATCAAATTCTAATTAAACAATTAACATATTATCTTCACACATCTATCAGGTTACACATCAGAAATTATCATATACATTTCATGCAGCTACCGAGTTATTCACCAAACACTAACAAAGTAAATTTAATACAATTACCAGGTTGTCCACCAATACTTATCAAATAAAACCATTGTAACTACGAGGTTATCAACAAATATTTACCAAATTAATTCAATTCAGCTAGCAGGTTATCCACAAAACACTTACCTGGTTAAATCAATGCATCTATAAGGTTATCCACAAACACCTACCTAAATTCAATGAAATTATGAGGTTATCCACCAATACTTACCCCGATAAAATTAATGTAACGAACATGTCATTTAGCAATAGATATCAGATTAATTCAAAGCAATTAATAGATTATCCATATAACACATATCAGATTAATTTAAATGCAACTTCGAGGTTATCCATCGAGACTTACCAGATTTATCCAAATGCAACTATCAGGTTATCCACAAACACTTCACATATAGACATGGTGCAACTACCATTTTATCCACTATTATAAAGGTTATATATATGTAACATTACTATTACCAAATTATCCCAGGAACATCTACCCGATAAGTCCATCACAATTATCAGATTAATCAGTCACGGCTATCAAGTTATGAACGTAGAAATTTCATACTATTCATTAAAGAAATTACCAAAATAATCATTCTGAATGTACTGTTGGATAGATGAAATTACGAGTTAATTAACAATACCAACTTATCAGCTATCAACACTAACCAGACAGAAGCACACTTAAGTTGCCTAGTGGATGTCAGGAGGACTGCAACTGGGGCATCGAGGTAGATCATGACGACACAACGTTCCCTCTACGCCCCGTGTGTGTGTCGCGTGCAAGCGGTTTGTGTCATGGGGCTCCCATATTGTCGCCTTTTGTCATTGTGCTCTAAACCTCCTTCTTTGCCAAGTGCACCACACCATCTCCAACACACTTTGGGGGCGCGCAAGGCATTTGATGCCCACCAATGACACAGCTGCGCCTATGTAATCTCCACATGCACCACGAACAGACGTTGTGACGTCCATAGCCCCACCATCGTAGCAGAGAAATGCAATAATTTTACATCAAATTAGTTATCAGGTTACATAGATGCAACTATGAGGATATAAAATGTCAGCTATCAAATTTATTATTGACAAACTACTAGGATCTACTAAACTAAAATGCCAAATAAATTGCTCCAAATGTAAAACATCTACCACATTTATCGGGAAGGCTTGTCGGATATATACCGAATAGGGGTATGTCAGATGGTGGTCTAAAGTGCCAGATTACCCGGGTGGCCCAAATGGTAGTGGGCTACGGTCCATTGGGCGGCCCAGTAAGCTGACGCACAGAAGCCGGATTCTAGAAGAACCCGGATCACGGCCCACGTGATCTGGCTTGGAGTAGAAGGCCGATTCTTTACTTTCCAAGTTAATAGTTACCGTAGTCTTCTAGGTTTCCTACTCTGTATGCCCTAATCCGGCTATTATATAAAGCCGGGCGGGAGATATGATAGATAGATAAGAAGCTACTGGCTAATTCGTCGAGAGGTTGATCCTTGACGAGCAGCTAATAGAACCTCACATTGTATTTTGTATTCACAGGCTTTAGTCCTGAATAGTGAGATTGCAGGAGTAGGAACGCCGCATTACTGCGACGTACCGAACCTGGGTAAAACCCCACGCACAATCACGTCCCCCCACGTCTCTATCAGTAGTCTCATGGCACTCCCGTCTATGAATTCTACTACGATGTCTCGACAGTTGGCGCCCACCGTGGGGCCGGCGACGTCAGGCGTTAAGTTTCGATCTGGGATACTCGGCGGAATCGACAGTTCCATAACTGTCGGAAGCCTGGAGTTCGACGACGATGTTGGACGTTTCCTCGACAATGGATCTTACATACCGGTGCAAAATAATCTGGTAAGTGCCTGCGTGTTACCGATTGGATCTGCAAATATCTTTATCGGATTAACTGCAGAGGCCATGGGGTTTTGCGGGTGGAAGTAAATTTTTCCCACCCGCCCTATACCCAGTCGAAGATGACTACGATACCGGGTTTTGCTCAGATCGCCGACATACAAGTAATTCACACTTTGTCGGTATGGTGCAATCTGAGGTCGCCGAAAACACGGATGCAGGCAATCCCGTGCAGGAGGCAGAAAACAGCAAACCCGCTACAGAGGTGGAAGATCCGACATCCGTCAACATAGAGACAAACTCGGAAGCTGACTCTGTGTTAGCCTCCATTGAGGCAAGATTAGAGTCAGAAACCGGATCAGACAACTTTGATTCGGAAGACGAAGACGAGGACGCCTTCGAAAGGAAGGTTAAATCTCTTCAAGAAGGATTCCATGAAGTACTGATGGCAAATCCGGCTGAAAACACGGATGTCAACAGTCAGGGAAGCCCTAGAACTCCTCCGCCAGAGGAAGAGAGAGAAGACGGAGAAACTTCTCCAATATACCCCAATGTCAAAGAATTGACAGAGGATGAACCTAACAAAAAACCTCCCTCTTCCAAGAAAAAGCACAAGGCCGCTAAAAAGCTCCAATACAAAATACTGAAGAAGAAATCGGCCGATCCAGCCAATGAAAGCTCGAACGTAGGAGATGCAAGCGGAATAAAGCCCGCGGAGAAGAAAACAAAAGAAATCCTTGTTCCGCCAATGACAGAACAAGGAGAACAGGAGTTATTGCAAAGACCAGTGGGATTGCACGAACCCCCTGAAGTGCTAGAAGCCAGGAGACAAACTCTCCATAGGCAGCAACAACATCTATTCAGAACTCGTGAACACCTCCAAAAAACCCAGGATGACATCAAGCTCATGAAGGAAGAAATCGAGGAGTACGAGAAAAAGAATAGATCTGCCATTAAACCTACAAGGTTACCCGGAATCGTAAGACCGGAAGTACTGCCGCCAAAAGAAAGGTTTCGCAACCCATCTTGGCAAAAGCAGATAACGGCAAAGATGCCAGAGGCGAACCCATATACAAAACCGCAGCAGAAAACGTGGAAGAAGTGTTCGCCATCCTCAACAACGATATGTACTCCAACGGTGAAAAACTTCAAGGGGTGTATGCTTTCCTAGGAAAATCATTGCAACAACAACAGCGAGGGCAAGAGCGATCATGGAAGTTGCACGACGACTCCGCCCTATATATGCAAAACAGCTACATGCTCCGCTGGAGCACCTGGACCGGAAGAACCTGGAGATTCAAGCAATTCAAAAGAGAAGAAAGCAGATCCGAGAAAAGACAAGAAAAATCCCGATAACAAGGATGAAGCGTCTAGAACCGGATCCCATCTCCTGAAAGGTGGACTTAATCCTCACAATCGGGAAGAAAAACACCGGAATGACGACAAAGCAATGCCGCCTCCGAGACGCCCAGCTGAAAAAGCTGGAAGACAGGATATACCTCACAGGCGTGAGAGATCTCGGACACCCCCAGGAATAAGGAAAGACACGGGAGTAGAACTCCACCTCATCCAAAGGGGCGTGATCTTGGAAGAAATAGAGAAGATCCCGGAAAAGCGCGTCCGCGCAACAATGGAAAAGAAAGGAGTAGATCCCCTTCTGTCCATTCAGCCGGCAGGTACTCCGCACACATAGATAGGGCGGAAAGAGATGATCTATACTTTGGACCTAAGTGCTTCACAGATAGGATCCGAAGGATAACCCTGCATTCTGTCTTTGCCAAAGTTGGTCCAACGTACCAAAAATATACCGGTAGTACAAACCCGGATACCTGGCTCTCAGACTACTATATAGCCGTCCAGATCAACAACGGGACAGACTTGGAAGCTGTAAAGTTTCTTCCCTAATGTTACTGGATGGAGCCAGAGTATGGATCAATGGATTACCTTCCAGAACTGTCCACGGCTGGGACAATATGGCTCGAGTATTTACTCAGCATTTCCGAGGAACCTACAAGCGCCCGAATAGCATCAACCAGCTAAACCGTTGCACCCAATTTGAGGACGAACCATACGTGGATTTCATCTCAAGATGGACGGCAATGAAGAATAGTTGCTCTGGAGAAACTGACGTACAAGCAATGCATGCTTTCGTCAATGGCCTAAAACCTGGACTTGTACCGTTCATGGTTGGTTCCAAACAGCACAAAGATCTCGGATCTATGCTTACTACCGCCAATGAACACGCTGCAGCCGAGGACGACATCAGGGCCAGAGGAGGCAATATCGATACACCGATACAGGCCAAAAAGAATTATCGCCCTGAGAAAAAAGGAACTCCAGATGCAACACAAAATTCCAAAGAGGTTAACATAGTCTTTGGAAGTGAAAAGGGAAACAGGTGGAAAGGACGCAGTACGGAACCAATCAATTACACCAAGAAAGAGTGGGAAAAGATTAAGTCGGAACCCTGCGTCCACCACTCACAATTTGGGAAACCCACCCACACTAACGCACAATGCCGGCTGAACAAGCATATGAAAGGCAGTGCAGGATCCGGAAACAAGGGGAAGAATTCCAAAAGGAAATTCTCCAAGCAAAAGTCAGAAGCTGAGAAAGAAGACAGTGAATCGGACACTGACGAAAAAATTCAGGAACAACAGCGAAAAGGCGAGCCCAAGTTTCCGAGATTTGATGGAGAATGCGCCCTAACTTTCCTGGCAACTCCATCAACAAAGGTGGCAAAAAGAACGCTTCGAGAAATAAACGCGGTTGTTCCGGCAACCCCGAAATTCTTGAAGTATTCGAACACACCAATCACCTGGGATCAGTCTGATCATCCCGGAAATATCCCTGAACCCGGCACGCAATCTCTTGTTGTAAACTCTATTGTCCAGAACACTAGGCTAAAAAGAGTGCTGATGGATGGAGGATCCAGCATTAACATAATGTACCTGGATACACTTAAGCATCTAAAAATCTCCGAGACCCAGCTCAACCACAACAACATACGTTTTCACGGCATTGTTCCTGGAAGACAAGCACGACCCCTAGGAGAAATTTCCCTAGATGTCACTTTCGGAGAAAAGGATCACTTCCGTCAGGAAAAAGTATCCTTCGAAGTGGTGCCGTTCGAAAGCGTGTATCACGCGATACTCGGACATCCAGCTTTCGCCAAATTCATGGCAAGATCATGTTATATCTATAACAAGCTGAAGATGGCAGGGCCAAAAGGAGGAGTAATCACCATATCTGGAGACTTCAAGCTGGCAAACAAGCTGGAAATATAAAACGCCCTTTGCGCTGAGGAAATCATAGCAAAGGAAGAGCTGAAAGAACTGGCTAAAGAGGTATCACCGACAGAAATACCGGCAGGTAAAGAAAGCCGGAAGCCAACAGATAGCTTCAAAGCTTCCGAGAACACAAGACAGGTAATCCTAGATTCCAAAGATCCGACAAAATTTGTCGTAGTAGGAACTGGGATGTACGACAAATAGGAAAGCGAGCTCATCAGGTTCCTCCGTGAGAACTGGGATATCTTTGCTTGGTGTCCAGCTGACATGCCAGGTGTACCCAGGGAACTTGCTAAGCATTAACTCAAGGTGATTCCAGGTTCCAAACCCGTCAAACAAGGTCTCCGTCGATTTGACGGAAGAAGACGGAAGGCTATTGGCAAGGAAATTATCTGGCTCTTAGCAGCAGATTTTATCGAGGAAGTTATACACACTGAATGGTCAGCAAATCCGGTATTAGTGCCGAAGAAAGATACTACTACCCTGAGGATGTGTATAGATTACACCGGCTTGAACAAACTGTGTCCAAAAGATAGGTTCGCGTTACAGCGAATCGATCAAATAATAGATGCCACTGCAGGCTCTGAGCTTTTATGCTTTTTGGACGCATATTCCGGGTATCATCAAATACGCATGAAAAAGGAAGATCAAATTAAAACTTCTTTTATAACCCCTTATGGTACATACTATTACATAACCATGCCATTCGGCCTGAAGAACGCAGGTGCAACCTACCAGCGTTGCATGCAACGTTGTTTGCATAGTCAGATTGGCAAAAATGTCCATGTTTACGTGGACGACATTGCTGTCGTTACCAAGGAAAAAGATACGCTCCTTGAGGATTTGCGAGAAACCTTCAAAAATTTGCGCACTTACAAGATGAAGTTAATTCCATCAAAGCGCGTATTCGGGGTTCCCTCGGGAAAACTTCTGGGTTTCATCGTTTCTCACAGAGGAATAGAACTAAACCCAGAAAAGATCAAAGCAATCTTGAACATCTCCAAACATACGTGTGTAAAAGGTGTGCAAAGATTGACGGGTTCCGTTGCAGCCGTCAGCAGGTTTATTAGCCGGCTGGGGGATAAAGCCTTACCACTCTACAAGTTGTTGAAAAAATCCGACAAATTCGAATGGACAGAGGAGGCAGATGCAGCATTAACCCAGTTAAAGGAAACTTTGATGAAAGCTCCGATTTTGGCATCCCCAAAAGACGAAGAACCTATGTTATTGTACCTTACGGCTACAAACCGGGTTATTAGTGCAGTAATTGTTGTGGAACGGAAGAAAGACGAACAAAGTATACCAGACCACCATCCGGTATATTACGTAAGTGAAGTTTTCTCCGAGTCCAAACAAAGGTATCCACACTACCAAAAACTTGCATATGGCGTATTTTTCGCATCTAGAAAACTTCGCCATTACTTCCGAGGACATTCCATAACAGTGGTATGCAAAGCACCACTAAGGGATATAATTAACAATGCGGAGGCAACTGGCCGAGTAGCCAAATGGGGCATCGAGCTAGCAGCGTTCGACGTTAAGTATCATCCAAGGACGGCAATAAAATCCTAGGTTTTGGCAGATTTCGTCGCCGACTGGACGGAAGCAATGGAAAAAACACCTATGCTAGAGTCAGAGTACTGGATCATGCACTTTGACGGATCCAAGATGAAAGAGGGCGCTGGAGCTAGTGTAGTTTTAAAATCCCCTAAAGGAGACACAATGGAGTATGTATTACAAATACACTTCAACGCCAGCAACAATGTGGAAGAATACGAAGCTCTGCTTCATGGCTTGCATATTGCAAAGGAAATAGGTGTCAAGCGCATTCTGTGCTACGGCGACTCAGATTTGGTACAGCACCCGCTCAACCAAACTTGGGATGCAAAAAGCCCTATAATGGCCGAATACCGGAGAACGGTGGACGAGTTTGCCATTTGTTTCTTCGGATTCGAAGTGCTCCATGTTAAAAGGGAGGAAAATTGGAACGCGGATGCACTAGCCCGCATGGAATCAGAAAGGGTAAAAATCCTACCACCAGGTGTATTCGTCCAACATTTGTACGAACCATCGATAAAAGGTGGAGACGTTGATTATCCTCTGGCTTCCGAGTCAACTGAAGTCATGCTCGTTAACCCGGATTGGACAATTCCATATCTAAACTTCTTAGTTAATCAGAAGTACCCGGAAGGAGCAGATGAAGTCTTGCAAAGACAGATCCAGCGTCGATGCAAAGGATACACGGTAATTAACAATTGCCTGTATAAACGCAGTACTTCCGGAATTTTTCTGCGATGTATTTCACCAGAAGAAGGACGAGAAATCCTGCAAGAAATCCATGCCGGAGATTGCGGACACCATGCTCAATCAAAAAGCATAGTCAAAAAAGCATTCCGTGTCGGGTTTTTCTGGCTAACAGCTAAGACAGATGCTGAGCACATAGTAAATACATGTGCAGGATGTCAGTATTACGCCAAGCAGACTAATATGCTAGCCCAAGCACTCAAAACTATCCCTATTACAGGGCCATTTGCGGTCTGGGGGCTAGATATGATGGGACCATTCAAAACTACACGAGGTGGACTCACATATCTACTAGTAGCTGTGGACAAATATACCAAGTGGGTGGAGGCTAAACCCATCAAAAAGCTTGACGGTGTAACTGCCAGAAATTTCATCATTGACGTGGTCATGAGATACGGCGTTCCGCACAGCATAATAACCGACAACGGGACAAATTTCTCTATTGGAGAGTTCGCAAAATACTGCCGACAAACGGGAATTCGACTAGATCTCGCATCTGTGGCACACCTGCAATCCAATGGACAGGTTGAAAGAATGAATAGCTCAATCTTACAAGGAATACGTCCAAGACTCGAATCTCCTCTTCACAGAGCAGCTGGAGCATGGGTAGAAGAGCTACCTTCCGTGCTTTGGAGTATTTGAACAACACCAAACAGGTCAACCGGGCAAACCCCGTTTTTCCTAGTTTATGGTGCGGAAGCAATCCTTCCAACGGACATGATCCATGATAGCCCAAGAGTGCAGGATTTCGACGACTCGGATGCCGAAAAAGCACGACAGGATGCCGTCGATCTCTTAGAAGAGGAACGAGAGCTTGTGCTTCAACGATCCTCCATTTACCAGCAAGGTTTACGACGTTACCATAGTAGGAAAATCAGGCATCGTTCTTTTAAAGAAGGTGACCTAGTGCTAAGATTGGTGCAGCAAAGAAAGCACAAATTGGCCCCAGTATGGGAAGGACCATTCGTCATTAGAAAAGCTATGAAAAATGGATCATACTACCTTGTAGATATTCGGGACACGAAGGATCATCTTGACAAGCCGAATCGCAAAAGAAAGAGAAAGAAAGATAGATGCTGATCTAGGAGAGACAAAGAGGCCCTGGAGTATCCAGCAGTTACGTCTCTTCTATACTTAGTTCAATTTCTATGTAAACATCTTTGAGATCATGAAATAAAGTTGTCGGAATTCTTATATCCATGTTTTTTACAAGTTTATTATAGTGCAAAACATGATTCCACCTTATCTATTTCCCAATGATCTTACAAAATACTCAATGTTAACCCGAATTGTGCCTGCGTGCTCGGCGTTTAAAAACTGAATGATTTTCAGCCTATAAAAGGTTAAAGGAAACTCGAATTGTGCCTGCGTGCCTGAGTTTCATTCAAAAAATTCCTTACTATTCTCTAAGCATTATCTGATTGTTTATATGTTGGGACACTGGAGCTAGTAAGTAAAAATGCCTTTAGTATGATCCATGCTTCCGAGTTTAAACTGATTGGTTTCACCCGGTAACTCGGCATGAAGATTAATAGTACTATTGAGCCATTTCAAACACTAAGGATAGTTAAAGCACATAAACCAGAGAACTTAGAAGATAAAGGAATATAAAACCCGGAAAACTTGCAAAGGATTTCATAAATTAACTGCAAAAGGCGGAGTTCTTGTTTATACAAAAGAATAGAAGCATTACAATATAAATTACATTGTAAAAGTGCAGTAATGCTCCTATTTCCTATTGCCACCATCCAGGTTAAGAAGAATCCTTCAGGCATCCGAGTCTTCTTCACTGCTGTCGTTCTCGGGGGCTTCTGGAATCTCCTCTTCTGGATAGGTGATGGAGATGTTCACCATAGAGGAAATCTTGGTAGCGTGACCCTTGATTTCATCAAAAATCGTGCTCCGCTGAGTTTCCGTATATCCTTGAGGGATACCGGACGCCACGCGCCAAGATTTGGCACCAGGGTAATGCATGCGCATAAGCCCTAAGGCCATGCGTGCACCACCTCGGGCCGCAGAGCGCAAGGTGGATGTCGGATATATACCGAATAAGGGTATATCAGATGGTAGTCAAAGTGCCGGATTACCAGGGTGGCCCAAGTGGTAGTGGGCTACGGTCCATTGGGCGGCCCAGTAAGCTGACGCGCAGAAGTCGGATTCTAGAAGAACCCGGATCGCGGCCCACGTGATCTGGCTTGGAGTAGAAGGCGGATTCCTTACTTTCCAAGTAAATAGTTACCGTAGTCTTCTAGGTTTGTTACTATGTATGCCCTAACCCGGTTATTATATAAAGCCGGATGGGAGATATGATAGATAGAGAAGAAGCTACAGGCTAACTCGTCGAGTAGTTGATCCTCAGCGAATAGCTAAACAGAACCTCACGTTGTACTTGTATACACAGGCTTTAGCCCTGATTAGTGAGATTGCAGGAGTAGGAACGCCGCATTACTGCGACGTGGCGAACCTGGGTAAACCCTGTGTTTTTGTCCTTCGTGCAACCACGTCTCCCCACGTCTCTACCCGTAGTCTCATGGCACCCTCGTCTATGAAAAATACTACGATGTCTCGACAGTTGGCGCCCACCGTGGGGCTAACGACGTCAGGCGTTAAGTTTCGATCTGGGATACTCGGCGGAATCGACAGTTCCATAACTGTCGGAAGCCTGGAGTTCGACGATGATGTTGGACGCTTCCTCGACAATGGATCTGACATACCGGGGCAAAATCATCTGGTAAGTGCCTGCGTGTTACCGATCGGATCTGCAAATATCTTTATCGGACTAACTGTAGAGGCCATGGGGTTTTGCGGTGGAAGCAAATTTTTCCCACCCGCCCTATACCCAGTCGAAGATGACTATGATACCGGATTTTGCTCAGATCGCCGACACGAAAGTGACACACACTTTATCGGTATGGTGCAATCCGAGGTCGCTGAAAACACGGATGAGGAAAAACCCCTGAAAGAGGCAGAAAATAGCACACCCACTACAGAGATGGAAGATCCGACATCCGTCAATATGACGATGAACTCGGAAGCTGACTCTGTGCTGGCCGCCATTGAGGAGAGATTAGAGTCAGAAACCGGATCGGACGATTTCGATTCCGAAGATGAAGATGAGGACAACTTCGAAAGAAAGGTAAAATCTCTTCAAGAGGGATTCCATGAAGTACTAATGGCAAAACTGGCTGAAAACACGGATGTCGGCAGTCAGGAAAGCCCTAAAACTCCTCTGCCAGAGGAAGAGAGAGAATACGGAGAAACTTCTCCGATATTTCCCAACGTCAAAGAATTGACAGAGGATGAACCTGCCAAAAAACCTCCCTCTTCCAAGAAAAAGCACAAGGCCGCTAAAAAGCTCCAATACAAACTCCGGAAGAAAAAATCGGCTGATCTAGCTAATGAAAGCCCGGAAGTAGGAGATGCAAGCGGAATAAAGCCCGCGGAGAAGAAAACCAAGGAAATCATTGTTCTGCCAATGACAGAACAAGAAGAACAGGATCTGTTACAAACACCATTGGGACTAAACGAACCCCCTGAAATGCTAGAAGCCAAGAGACGAGCTTTCCAAAGACAACAACAACATCTACTCAGATATCGGGAACACCTCCAAAAAACCCAGGATGACATCAAGCTCATGAAGGAAGAAATCGAGGAGTACGAGAAAAAGAATAGTCTGCCATAAAACCTACAAGGTTACCCGGAATCGTAAGACCGGAAGTACTGCTGCCAAAAGAAAGGTTTCATAACCCATCTTGGCAAAAGCAGGTAAAGGGCAAGGATGCCAGAGGTGAACCAATATACAAAACTGCAGCAGAAAACGCGGAAGCAGCATTCGCCATCCTCAACAATGACATGTACTCCAACAGTGAAAAACTCCAAGGGGTGTATGATTTCCTAGGAAAAGAATTGCAACAACAACAAGGGGGCCAAGAGAGATCAGGGAAGTTGCATGACGACTCCGCCCTTTGCAAAACAGCTACTTGCGCCGCTGGACCACCTGGACCGGAAGAACCTGGAGATTCAAACAATTCAAAAGATAAGAAAGCGGATCCGAGAAAAGACAAGAAAAATCTCGACAATAGGGATGAAGCGTCTAGAACCGGATCCCATCTCCCAAAAGGTGGACTCAACCCCCACGATCGGGAAGAAAAACACCGGAATGACGGCAAAGCAATGCCACCTCCAAGACACCCAGCTGAAAAAGCTGGAAGACAAATTATACCTCACAGGCGTGAGAGATCTCGGACACCCCCCAGGGATAAGGAAAGACACAGGAGTAGAACTCCACCTCATCCAAAGGGGCGTGATCTCGGAAGAAATAGAGTTGATCCCGGAAAAGTGCGTCCGCGCAACAATGGAAAAAAAGGAGTAGATCCCCTTCTGTCCATTCAGCCGGCAGGTACTCCGCACACATGGATAGGGCGGAAAAGGATGATCTGTACTTTGGACCTAAGTGTTTCACTGATAGGATCCGAAGGATAACCCTGCATTCTGGCTTTGCCAAAGTTGGTCCAACGTACCCAAAATATACCGGTAGTACAAACCCGGATACCTGGCTCTCAAACTACTATACAGCCGTCCAGATTAACAATGGGACAGACCTGGAAGGTGTAAAGTTTTTCCCCTAATGTTACTGGATGGAGCCAGAGATTGGATCAATGGATTACCATGAAGAACTGTAGACAGCTGGGATGATATGGCTCGAGTATTTACTCAGCATTTCCGAGGAACTTATAAACGCCCGAACAACATCAACTAGCTAAACCGTTGCACCTAGTTCGAGGATGAACCATACGTGGATTTCATCTCCAGATGGACTGTAATGAAGAATAGCTGCTCTGGAGTAACTGACGTACAAGCAATGCATGCTTCCGTCAACGGCCTAAAACCCGGACTTGTACCGTTCATGGTTGGTTCCAAACAGCACAAAGATCTCGGATCTATGCTTACAACCGCCAATGAACACGCTGCAGCCGAGGATGACATCAGAGCAAGAGGAGGCAATATCGATACATTGATACAGGCCAAGAAAAATCCTCGCCCTGAGGAAAAAGGAACTCCAGATGCAAAACAAAAGCCCAAAGAGGTCAACATAGCCTTTGGAAGTGAAAAAGGGAACAGGTGGAAAGGACGCAGTTCAGAACCAATCAATTACACTAAAGAAGAGTGGGAAAAGATTAAGTCAGAACCCTGCGTCCACCATTCGCAATTTGGGAAACGCACCCATACGAACGCACAATGCCGGGTGAACAAGCACATGAAAGGCAGTGCAGGATCCGGAAATAAGGGGAGGAGTTCCAAAAGGAAATTTTCTAAGCAAAAGCCAGAAGCTGAGAAAGAAGACAGTGAATCGGACACTAACAAAAAAATCCAGGAACAACAGCGAAAAGGCGAACCCAAATTTCCGAGAGCTGACGGAGAATGTGCTCTAACTTTCCTAGCAACTCCATGAGCAAAAGTGGCAAAAAGAACGCTTCGAGAAATAAACGCGGTTGTTCCGGCAATCCCCAAATTCTTGAAGTATTCAAACACGCCAATCACCTGGGATCAGACTGATAATCCCGGGACTATCCCTGAACCCGGCACACAAGCTCTTTTTGTAAGCCCTATTGTCCAGAACACTAGGCTAAAAAGAGTGCTGATGGACGGAGGATCCAGCATTAACATAATGTATCAGGATACGCCGAGGCATCTGAAAATCTCCGAGACCCAACTCAATTACAGCAACATACGCTTCCATGGCATTGTTCCTGGCAGGCAAGCACGATCCCTAGGAGAAATTTCCCTAGATGTCACTTTCGGAGAAAAAGATCACTTCCGTCAGGAAAAAGTATCCTTCGAAGTGGTGCCGTTCGAAAGCGTGTATCACGCAATACTCGGACGTCCAGCTTTCGCCAAATTTATGGCAAGATCATGTTATATCTATAACAAGCTAAAGATGCCAGGGCCAAAAGGAGGAGTAATCACCATAACTGGAGACTTCAAGCTGGCGAACAAGCTGGAAAAAGAAAACGCCCTTTGCGCTGAGAAGATCATAGCAAAGGAAGAGCTGAAAGAGCTGGCTAAGGAGGTATCGCCAACAGAAATGCCGGCAGGAAAAGAAACCCTGAAGCCAGCAGATAGCTTCAAGGCATCCGAGAATACAAGACAGGTAATCCTAGATCCTAAAGATCCGACAAAATTTATCGTAGTGGGAACTGGGATGACCGACAAATAGGAAAGTGAGCTCATCAAGTTCCTCCGTGAGAACTGGGATATTTTCTCTTGGTGTCCGGCTGACATGCCAGGCGTACCCAGGGAACTTGCTGAGCATCAACTTAAGGTAATTCCAGGCTCCAAACCCGTCAAACAAGGTCTCCGTCGATTTGACGGAAGAAGACGGAAGGCTATTGGCAAGGAAATTATCCGGCTTTTAGCAGCAGATTTCATCCAGGAAGTAATACACACTGAATGGTCTGCAAATCCGGTATTAGTACCGAAGAAAGACACTACTGCTCTTAGAATGTGTATAGATTACACCGACTTGAACAAACTGTGTCCAAAAGATAGGTTCGCGTTGCCACGAATCGATCAAATAATAGATGCCACTGCAGGCTCTGAGCTTTTATGCTTTTTGGATGCATATTCCCGGTATCACCAAATACGCATGAAAAAGGAAGATTAAATTAAGACTTCTTTTATAACCCCTTACGGGACGTACTATTACATAACCATGGCATTTGGCCTGAAGAATGCAGGTGCAACTTACCAGCGTTGCATGCAACGTTGTTTGCATAGTCAGATTGGCAAAAATGTCCACGTTTACGTGGACGATATTGCTGTCGTAACCAAGGAAAAAGATACGCTCCTTGAAGATTTGCGAGAAACATTCGAAAATTTGCGCACTTACATGATGAAGTTAAATCCATCAAAGTGTGTATTCGGGGTTCCCTCAGGAAAACTTCTGGATTTCATCGTTTCTCACAGAGGAATAGAAGTTAACCCAGAAAAGATCAAAGCAATCTTAAACATCTCCAAACCTACGTGTGTAAAAGATGTCCAAAGATTGACGGGTTCTGCTGCAGCCGTCAGCAGATTTATTAGTCGGCTGGGGGATAAAGCCTTACCACTCTACAAGTTGTTGAAAAAATCCGACAAATTCGAGTGGACAGAAGAGGCAGATGCAGCATTAACCCAGCTGAAGGAAACTTTGATGAAAGCTCCGATTTTGGCATCCCCAAAAGACGAAGAACCTATGTTATTGTACCTTACGGCTACAAACCGGGTTATCACTGCAGTAATTGTTGTGGAACGGAAGAAAGACGAACATAGCATACCAGACCAGCATCCGGTGTATTACATAAGCGAAGTTTTCTCCGAGTCCAAACAAAGGTACCCACACTATCAAAAAGTGGCATATGGCGTATTTTTCGCATCTAGAAAACTGCGCCATTACTTCCAAGGACATTCCATAACAGTGGTATGTAAAGCACCAGTAGGGGATATAATAAACAATGCGGAGGCAACTGGCCGAGTAGCCAAATGGGGTATCGAGCTAGCAGCCATCGACATTAAGTATTAGCCAAGGACGGCAATAAAATCCCAGGTTTTGGGAGATTTTGTCGCCGACTGGACAGAAGCAATGGAGAAAACACCAATGCCGGAGTCCGAGTACTGGATCATGCACTTTGACGGATACAAGATGAAGGAGGGCGCTAGAGCTGGTGTAGTTTTAAAATCCCCTAAAGGAGACACAATGGAGTACGTATTACAAATACACTTCAACGCCAGCAATAACGTGGCAGAATACGAAGCTCTGCTTCATGGCTTGCATATTGCAAAAGAAATAGGCATCAAGCGCATCCTATGCTACGGCAACTCGGATTTGGTACAACATCAGCTTAACCAAACTTGGGACGCAAAAAGCCCTATAATGGCCGAATACCGGAGAACGGTGGACGAGTTTGCCATTTGTTTTTCGGGTTCGAAGTACTCCATGCTAAAAGGGAGGAAAATTGGAACGCGGATGCGTTAGCCCGCATGGGATCATAAAGGGTTAAAGTACTACCACCAGGTGTATTCGTCCAACATTTGTACGAGCCATCCATAGAAGGTGGAGATATTGATTATCCTCTGGCTTCCGAGTCAATTGATGTTATGCTCGTTAACCCGGACTGGACAATTCCATATTTAAACTTCTTAGTTAATCAGAAGTACCCGGAAGGAGCAGACGAAGTCTTGCAGAGACAAATCCAGCGTCGATGCAAAGGATACACGGTAACTGACAATTGCCTGTATAAACGCAGTACTTCCGGAATTTTCCTGCGATGTATTTCGCCAGAAGAAGGACGAGAAATCCTGCAAGAAATCCATGCCGGAGATTGCGGACATCATGCTCAATCAAAAGGCATAGTTAAAAAAGCATTCCGTGCCGGGTTTTTCTGGCTAACAGCCAAGACAGATGTTGAGCACATAGTGAATACATGTGCAGGGTGTCAATATTACGCCAAGCAGACTAATATGCCGGCCCAAGCACTCAAACCTATCCCCATTACATGGCTGTTTGCGGTCTGGGGGCTAGATATGATGGGACCATTCAAAACTGCACGAGGTGGACTAACACATCTACTTGTAGCTGTGGACAAATATACCAAGTGGATGGAGGCTAAACCCATCAAAAAGCTTGACGGTGTAACTGCCAGAAATTTCATCATTGACATAGTCATGAGATACGGCGTTCCACACAGCATAATAACCGACAACGGGACAAATTTCTCCATTGGAGAGTTGGCAAAATATTGCCGACAAACGGGAATTCGCCTAGATCTCGCATCTGTGGCACACCCGCAATCCAATGGACAAGATGAAAGAATGAATAGCTCAATCCTGCAAGGAATAAGCCCAAGACTCGAATCTCCTCTTCATAGAGCAGCTGGAGCATGGGTAGAAGAGCTACCTTCCGTGCTTTCGAGTATTCGAATGATGGCAAACAGGTCAACTGGGCAAACCCCGTTTTTCCTAGTTTATGGTGCGGAAGCAATCCTTCGAACGGACATGATCCATGATAGCCCAAGAGTGCGGGATTTCGATGACTCGGATGCCGAAGAAGCACGACAGGATGCCGTCAATCTCTTAGAAGAGGAACGAGAGCTTGTCCTTCAAAGATCCGCCATTTACCAGCAAGGTTTACGATGTTATCATAGTCGGAAAATCAGACATCGTTCTTTTAAAGAAGGTGACCTAGTGCTGAGATTGGTGCAGCAAAGGAAGCACAAACTGGCCCCAGTATGGGAAGGACCATTTGTCATCAGTAAAGCCATGAAGAATGGATCATATTATCTTGTCGACATTCGAGACACGGAAGACGACCCCGAGAAGCCGAATCGCAAAAGAAAGAGAAAGATAGATGATGAACTAGGAGAGACAAACAGGCCCTGGCGTATCCAGCAGTTACGTCCCTTCTATACTTTGTTCAATTTTTATGTAAACATCTTTGAGATCATGAAATAAAGTTGTCAGAATTCTTATATCCATGTTTTTACAAGTTCATTATAGTACAAAACATGATTCCACCTTATCTATTCCCCAATGATCTTACAAAATACTCAATGTTAACCCGAATTGTGCCTGCGTGCTCGGTGTTTAGAAACTGAATGATTTTCAGCCTACTAACGGCTAAAGGAAACTCGGATTGTGTCTGCCTACCCAAGTTTCATTCAAAAAATTCCTTACTTTTCTCTAAGTATTATCTGATTGTTTATGTGTTGGGTCACTGGAGCTAGTTAGTAAAAATGCCCTTAGTATGGTCCATGTTTCCGAGTTTGAACTGATTGGTATTACCCAGTAACTCGGCATGACGATTCATAGTACAATTGAGCCATTTCAAACACTAAGGAAAGTTAAAGCATATAAACCAGAGAACTTAGAAGATAAAGGAATAACAAACCCGGAAAACTTTGCAAAGAATTTCATAATTAAACTGCAAAAGGCGAAGTTCTTGTTTATACAAAAGAATAGAAGCATTACAATATAAATTACATTGTAAAAGTGCAGTAATGCTCCTATTTTCTATTTCCACCATCCAGGTTAAGGACAACCCTTCAAGCATCCGAGTCTTCTTCGCTGCTGTCATTCTCGGGGGCTTCGGGGATCTCCTCTTCTGGGTAGGTGATGGAGATGTTCACCATGGAGGCGATCTTGGTGGCGTGACCGTTGATTTCATCAAAGATGGTGGTTCGCTGGGTTTCCGTGTATCCTTGAGGGATACCGGACGCCACGCGCCAAGATTTGGCACCAGGGTAATGCATACGCATAAGGCCTAGAGCCATGCATGCACCACCCCGTGCTGCGGAGCGCAAGGTGGACTCCTTGGACTCCGCCACCTCCAGGATAGCTACCGGAAGTTTATAAACTTCCGAGAATTCCACAGTCCTTGTGGGGAGGAACTTGTTGACCAACTGCATCCCAGCAGCTCTGATCGCAGTCCACACCTTCCCAAAGGCTCGGATTTTTTCAATCCGGTTAAGACCTGGGTAATTTCCTGTTTTTTCAGAACAAGCAACCAAAAGGTTAGGCGAAAAAATAGAGAAAGAAAGCAAGACATGGAAAAACCGGTGAATGAAATAAACTTACCGAGAATCTTGTAAATTTCGGAGCCTTCCTCCAGGCGAAGGCATAAGGCACTCTCCAAATCCTCGATAGTGGACTTATCCTTTTCCGCATGTTCGGAAGCCTTGGATTGAGCAATTCCAAGGGCCAGAGTGCTGGCTTCCAGATCTTTTTTGGCCTTCATAAGCTCCTTATGAAGGTCCAAATTCTCCTCACGGAGACTTGAGGCATTGCCGGCATCTTCAGCTATTTCCTTGGCCTTAGCCAAAGCAGCTGGAAAGCAAGGAAAAAACTCCGAGTTTTAGAAAAATCTCGAGAAAATACTTAGTGAAAATCTGGATAAAAAACTCTAGAGAATAAAGTATACCTGTTGTTTCTAACAGCTGTAGCTGAGACGATGCCAGCTCCGCTTCTTTCACGTATGGAATATGAAGAAGGTTCCTAACCTCCTTATTCTTGACAGAAAGCGTGTTGAAAACTTCCGTGTTTATGTTTTCAGCGGTTTGCTGGAACACGGAAAGGAAAAAAGTCATGTTATTAAAAAGCATCAAGCGAAAAGTATACATTTTGCTTAATGCTTGGGGGCTAGAGTTAATACCTGGCTCATCCGATGTAACCCCGCCAAGTTTTCAGTGAACTCTTTTGCGTATTCCGCAAAAAGAGTTCCGGCCGCGCTTAGGCCATCGCTGATGTTCTTGAAGTCCTTTTCAAAGGTGGGAATATCCTCCTCAGTAATCCGAGAAGAACCTCCCACCTCAGGAGCCGTCCTTTCCCTCGTGTTCGTTTCCGGCACAACAGGCTGGCTGGGCTCTAGAGACTCGGTGGTGGGGGCTGCGGCATGCTCTTCTGCTATTGTAGTCCGCGTGTCCGTTTCGGTGGCTGGAGAATGGTGAGAGCCTCTGCTGACCACACCCTCATACCTCTTCAGCTTTTTTGGCTTTAGAGTAGAAGGAGGCAGGCTAAAGGAAAAACAAAATGCCGGAAAAGTTAAAACTCTGAAGGCAAAAGAAAAACTCCGACAAAGGAAAGTAACCCGGATGTTCTAACCTGGAGGTGGCGACGGGAACCCCGTCAAGATCGATGATATCCTCAGAAGAGGAGATCCGACTCAGGAAGTTCGGCAATCTATCAAAAAGGAAAAGCAGAGTTAGAAGCAGAAAGTCCGAGTAAACGTGGAAAAGTTTAAATCCCAAAAGACGGAAAATAATACCTTGGGAGCCAGATTGTCGGCCGTGTACATTGGCCGACTCGCTTCATATTGGTCGCGAGATGCGACCAACTTATTCACGAGCTTCCGCAAGTCCTTCGCCGCGCAGTCTTTGCCGGTGCCCGTATACTCGCAAAGGAGGCGGCCACCATGGTTGGCTAAAGGTTGGATCCGCATATCCAACCAGCAAAGGACTGTGTCCATGCCGGTTAGAGGCGGATCAGAGGAGGTGAGTTTTGCGATGCGCCGCTTGATCCTTAGAAGATCAGGCGGCAGAATTTGGACGGCTTCAGTTCCCCAATTTTCTTGGGGAACAGCAGCAGTGTTCGTGAAAGGTGGAACCCCGATGGCCTTTTTAGGGAAAGGAACATCAGGATGATAAAAGAAGGAACCCGTCCAAAATTTGACGGATTCCGAGGTCTTTATCTTGGGGAACCAATCCTCCCTAAATCTTCGGAGAGTGAAGGAAATGGTTCCGCAAGTTGGGAGTGCGCCCTCCGAAGAGTTCCGCTTAACCCCAAAAAATACAGCCAGAAATCTAATCTAGGTTCTATGCCTAGATAACCCTCGAAAAGGGCCTGAAATCCGGCTAAGTACAGGATGGAATTTGGTGGCAGGTTGTGGGGCTGGATGTTGTAGTGGGAAAGGATCTGGAGGAAGAAGGCGGAAGGTGGGAGACCCATACCTCTGAGAAGGTGGAAGGAGTGAAGAACCCGTTCTCTGTCGTTCGGCATGGGTTCAGTCTCGTCCTCAGGAAGCCGCCACTTCCCCTTCAGAACAAGCCCCTCCTTTTCCATTGTCGGAAGGAGGGACGATGGAATACTGCATGCACTCCAGTTGCCGGCAGATTCCATCTCTTCTTTTCCGGCGGCGGAGGAAGACGCGGCCTCCACGGCCGCGAGCTTGTCGCCAACGAGTGTAATCTTTTCCTCCGCCGTTTCGGGAGCAAACGGCGGAGTGGGCGCGGAGCTGGAACCCGCAAGATCCGCGGCGGCGGAAAGATTTCCTCCGTCCGCCGCGGTGCCCGTGGTCTTCGCCAGCTCGTCGCCGGCGGCATGCACTGGGGAGTCCAGTTGCGGATCCATAGTGTTGATGATGTCCTCGATTTCTTGGGCGACGGCGCGGGCTGGTGAGGACGACGGAGAAGCCATCGAGGAGCGGCGCTTGGGCGTCTCCGGTGAGGACTTGGACACGGTGACGTTCGGGAGCTTTTCTCTGCTGTGGGCTTAGGCGCTGGAATGGCGTGCGAAGTGAAAGCGGAAGTTTTTCGATGAGGACGAAGATGGCTATTTATAGCCAAAATCTCGTCGCGATACGTGCTAACGGCTCTTTTGACCGTTGGATGTTCTGGGTTTCCCGCCTGAAACCCAAACGTCCCTTACGTCAGCATGATTAAAGCGCTGACGTAGAAAGTTCCTTCTCCACGAAGGATCGTGTGAGAAAATCCGGATTTCCAGGATTCCGAGTTTTGCGTTACAACATTCTTTAAAGGAGAAAAAGAAGAATCAAGACTGCTGGCCAATATTTCTCGGACAAAATGCATTTGGCGAAAGACGGCGAATCAGAGTTTTAATCATTCTTGGGGGCTACTGTCGGATATATACCGAATAGGGGTATATCAGATGGTAGTCAAAGTGCCGGATTACCAGGGTGGCCCAAGTGGTAGTGGGCTACGGTCCATTGGGCGGCCCAGTAAGCTGACACGCAGAAGTCGGATTCTAGAAGAACCCGGATCGCCGCCCACGTGATCTGGCTTGGAGTAAAAGGCAGATTCCTTGCTTTCCAAGTTAATAGTTACCGTAGTCTTCTAGGTTTCTTACTCTGCATGCCCTAACCCGGCTATTATATAAAGCCAGACGGGAGATATGATAGATAGAGAAGAAGCTACAGGCTAACTCGCCGAGAAGTTGATCCTCAGCGAATAGCTAAACAGAACCTCACGTTGTACCTGTATACACAGGCTTTCGCCCTGATTAGTGAGATTGCAGGAGTAGGAACGCCGCATTACTACGACGTGCCGAACCTGGGTAAACCTTGTGTTTTTGTCCTTTGCGCAACCACGTCTCCCCACGTCTCTACCCGTAGTCTCATGGCACCCCCGTCTATGAAAACTACTATGATGTCTCGACAGTGGATTCCTTGGCATCTGCAATCTCTATGATGGCTTCCGGAAGTTTCTCAACTTCCGAGAGCTCCCCAGACTTTGCGGGAAGGTACCTGTTGATCAGCAACATACCCGCAGCCTTGATTGCGGTGAATACCTTCCCAAAAGCTCGGATTTTCTCAATCCGAGAAAGATCTTGGTTATCTCTTGTTTTTTCAGACAAATAACCGAAGGGTTAGTGAAAAACGCAGAGAAAAGAATTAAGACATGGAAAATCCGGTAAAAGTTGATAACTTACCGAGAATCTTGTCCATCTCAGAGCCTTCCTCCAGGCGCAGGGTTAAGGCGTTCTCCAAATCTGGGATAGTGGCCTTGTCCTTGTCCGCCTGCTGGGAGGCCTTGGATTGAGCAATCCCAAGGGCCAGATTGCTGGCCTCCAGATCCTTTTGAACCTTCATAAGCTCCTTATGAAGGTCCAAATTCTCCTGGCGGAGACTCGCGGCGTTGCCGACATCTTCAGCAATTTCCTTGGTCTTAGCCAAAGCAGCTGGAAAGCAAGAAAAAAAATTCTGGGTTAGGAAAACTCGGAAAATACTTAGAGAAAATCATGGAAAAGGAAATTCAGAGAATTAAAATATACCTGTTGTTTCCGACAGTTGTAGCTGAGACGATGCCAGCTCTGCTTCTTTCACGTCAAGAATAGATAGAAGGTTCCTAACCTCCTTATTCTTGACGCAAAGTTTGTTAAAAACTTCCAGGTTTATAGTTTCAGCGGTTTGCTGGAACACGGAAATGAAACATCGTGTTTAAGTTGTAAACAAGCATGATTATGAAAGCACTAAGTGAAAAGTAGACATTTTAACTTATTGCTTGGGGGCTAGGGATAATACCTGGCTCATCCGCTGTAAACCTGCCAAGTTTTCAGTGAACTCTTTTGCGTACTCAGCAAAAAGTGTCCTGGCCGCGCTAAGGCCATCGCTGATATTCTTGAAATCCTTGTCGAAGGTGGGGATCTCCTCCTCAGCTATCCGAGAGGGACCTCCCACCTTAGGGACCGCCCTTTCCCTCGTGTCCGTTTCCGGCACAACGGGCTGGCTGGTCTGCAGAGACTCGGTGGTGGGGGCTGCGCATGCTCTTCTGTTGCCGTGATCGGCGTATTTGGAGCGGTAGCAGGAGAAGGATGGGGGCCTCTGCTGGCCACAGCCTTATGCCTCTTAAGCTTTTTCGGCTTCAGAGTAGAGGGAGGCAGGCTAAAAAAGCAAAATACCGGAAAAGTTAAAACTCCAAAAGCAAAGAAAAAATTTCCGACAAAGAAAAATTACCCAGATGTACGAACCTGGAGGTGGCGACGGGGATCCCGTCAAGATCAACGATTTCCTGAGGAGAGGAAATCTTTTTGCGCTTACGCCCACCTGCAAAGGTGGCACGCAATGCCTCCAGCTCGGCATCAGAAGCAAGTTCCGACTCCGGGAGCTCAGCGATCTGTTAAAAAGATAATGGTTGAGATAAAAATGCGAAAACCGATTAAACGGGAAGGATTTAAACCCCAAAAGTCGAAGAATTATACCTTGGGAGCCGGATTCGCGGCCGTATACATTGGCCGGCATTCTTCGTATTGGTCACGTGATGCGACCAATTGATTCACGCGCTTCCACAAATCTTTTGCGGGCCAGTCCTTGCTGGTTGTCTGCATTTCGTCGCCGGCTCCCGTGTACTCGCAGAGAAGGCGAGCACCGTGGTTAGCCAAGGGCTGGATCCGCCTATCCAACCAGCAAAGGACTGTGTCCATGCCGGTTAGTGGCGGATCAGAAGCGACGAGCTTCGCGATGCGCCGCTTGATCCGTAGAAGATCAGGCGGCAGGATCTGGACAGCTTCAGTTCCCCAGTTTTCTTGGGGAACAGCGGCGGTGTTCAAGAAAGGTGGAACCCCGGTGGTTTTCCCAGGGAAGGGAACGTCGGGATGATAGAAGAAGGAACCCGTCCAGAATTTGACGGATTCCGATGTCTTTATCTTGGGGAACTAATCCTCCCTGAATCTACGCAGGGTGAAGGAAATAGTCCCACAAGTTGGGAGTGCGCCCTCCGAAGAGTTCCGCTTAACCCCAAAACAATAAAGCCAGAAATCTAATCTAGGAGCTATACCTAGATATCCCTCGAAAAGGGTCTGAAATCCGGCTAAATAGAGGATGGAGTTTGGTGGCAGATTATGTGGTTGGATGTTGTAGTGGGACAAGATCTGGAGGAAAAAGGCGGATGGCGGAAGACCCATACCTCTGAGAATATGAGAGGACAGAAGGGCGCGTTCCTCGTCCTTTGGCGAAGGCTCGGTCTCGTCTTCAGGGATCCGCCATTTCCCTTTCAGCACGAGCCCTTCCTTCTCCATCGTTGGAAGGAGGGATGGCGGAATACTGCTGGCACTCCAATTGCCGGCAATTTCCGCCTCGTCTTCCGCTCCGGCGGCGGCGGATGCCGTGGCTTCCACGGCCGCGAGCTCGTCTCCGACGAGAGCAATCTTTCCTCAACCGTCTCGGGCGCGAACGGAGGAGGCGCGGACGAAAACCCCGCAAGATCTGCGGCGGCGGGACGGATTTCCTCGCCCGCCATGGTGCCAGTGGCCTTCGCCGGCTCGCCGCCGGAGGGGCTCACCGGAGAATTCAGTTGTGGATCCATTGTATCGATGATCTCGTCGATGTCCTTGGTGGCGGAACGGAGCGGCGAGGAGCTCGGAGATGCCATCGGTTGCCGGCGCATGCTGGCTCCGGTGAGGTCGCGGGTGGCGTTTGTGCGTGCGCTCGGGAGTTGCTCTGCTGCGAGCTTGGGCGCTGGGAATGGTGCTGCGAAGTGAGAGCGGAAGGTTGGCTCGGAGGACGGAGACGGCTATTTATAGCCGGAATCCCGTCACGATGCGTGCTAACGGCTCTCTTGACCGTTGGATGATCAACGCGTGTCACTCGCCGGAAATTCCGGGAAATGAAACGACGGGTGATTATTGTTATCGCCTCGTTTCCCGCGAGAATCTTTCCGAGATATGTTTGAGGGTTTCCCGCCTGAAACCCAAACGTCCCTTACGTCAGCACGATTAAAGCGCTGACGTAGGAAGTTCCTTCTCCACGAAGGATCATGTGAGAAAAGCCGGATTTTCTGGATTCCGAGTTTTGCGTTACAACATCAAGATTGCAGGCCGATATTTCTCGGAAAATATGCACTTGGCGAAAGACGGCGAACCAAAGTCTTGGTCCTTCTTGGGGGCTACTATCGGATATATACCGAATAGGGGTATATCAGATGGTGGTCTAAAGTGGCGGATTACCCGGGTGGCCCAAATGGTAGTGGGCTACGGTCCATTGGGCGGCCCAGTAAGCTGACGCACAGAAGCCGGATTCTAGAAGAAACCGGATCAGGGCCCACGTGATCTGGCTTGGAGTAGAAGGCAGATTCCTTACTTTCCAAGTTAATAGTTACCGTAGTCTTCTAGGTTTCCTACTCTGTATGCCCTAATCCGGCTATTATATAAAGCCAGACGGGAGATATGATAGATAGACAAGAAGCTATTGGCTAACTCCTTGAGAGGTTGATCCTTGACGAGCAGCTAATAGAACCTCACATTATACTTGGTATTCACAGGCTTTAGTCCTGAATAGTGAGATTGCAGGAGTAGGAACGCCGCATTACTGCGACGTACCGAACCTGGGTAAAACCCTGTGTCATTGTCACACGCACAATCACGTCCCCCCACGTCTCTATCAGTAGTCTCATGGCACCCCCGTTATGAATTCTACTACGATGTCTCGACAAGGCTTGACATTTTAGTACAATAGAACTACCAATTTATTCCCAAACAACTACCAACTGGCTTGTCGAGACATCGTAGTAGTTTAAATAGACGGGGGTGCCATGAGACTACGGGTAGAGACGTCGGGAAACGGGATCGCGTTGAATACAAAGACACAGGATTTACCCAGGTTCGGTACGTCGTAATAATATGGCGTTCCTACTCCTGCAATCTCACTAATCAAGGCTAAAGCCTGTGTATACAATTACAAGGTGAGGTTCTGTTTAGCTATTCGCTTAGGATCAACTTTCCGACGAGTTAGCCTCTAGCTTCTAGTCTATCTATCGTATCTCCCGTCCGGATTTATATAATAGCCGGGTTAGGACATACACAGTAAGAAACCTAGAAGACTACGGTACCTATTAACTTGGAAAGTAAGGAATCCGCCTTCTACTCCAAGCCAGATCACGTGGGCCGTGATCCGGGTTCTTCTAGAATCTGGCTTCTGCGCGTCAGCTTACTGGGCCGCGCAATGGACCATAGCCGACTACCACTTGGGCCACCCTGGTAATCCGGCACTTTTGACTACCATCTGATATACCCCTATTCAGTATATATCCGACAGTAGCCCCCAAGAAGGATTAAAACTCTGATTCGCCGTCTTTCACCAAATGTATATTATCCGAGAAATGTTGGCCAGCAGTCTTGATTCTTCTTATTCTTCTTTTAAAAAGAGATGGTAACATAAAACTCGGAATTCTGGAAATCCGGCTTTTCTCACACGATCCTTCGTGGAGAAGGAACTTCCTACGTCAGCGCTTTAATCATGCTGACGTAAGGGACGTTTGGGTTTCAAGCGGGAAACCCAGAAACATATCTCTGACAGATTCTCGCAGGAAACGAGGAGATAGCCATAATCACCCTGTCGATTCATTTCTCGGATTTTCCGGCGAGTGACACGCGTTGTGTAACATCCCAAGTATTGTCGCACCCGGACTTCTAAAGGATACTCGCCGTTACGTTGAACAGTAGTAGATTGGATTACGGGGCTTACCGGCACCCGCGTCCTCTTACGAGTAGGCCAACACACGTATGTGTGACAATCAACCCCTATCTGTTTAGCGTCGACGTAAACTATCCCATAGAAATCAGGATACTACCATTGACGTACTTCATACCATACACACATGGTACGTCAACGGCGTTAAACGAAATGATAACACAACATATCTCTAAGACACAAAAGATTGAAATAAGTTGCAAATAGCTCTCACTAGAGCAGAGATAGCAAATACAATCATCCAGAGGACACATGTCCCAACATAACATCATTACATCTCAGCGGAAGCATTCAAAGGGTCTGAGTACAGACAAATCCAAATAGGCTTAAGAAGCCGGGAACTGAAAGAAAGACGGAGCCCATCCACGATGACTCGGATCCTGCCCGGGTCCGCTACCTACTCGTCAGCAGCCTCGTCAAACTCCACGTAGTAGCCGTCACTGGGATCCTCGTAAGCGTAGTCTGCGGAAACCACAGCCCCAAAGGGGTCAGTACATAAACGTACTGGCAAGCAAGACTCACAGTTCACCAAAGTGTAGCCCGTCAACACCAAGCACAGATGCCTTGGGTTCAACGGAAGAAAGGGGATATAAAAGATGCTGCAACTGGCTGCGCTAACCAACTACAGAGATTCTACCACTTCCGGCTAACAGAAAGAAGATAAGATAATGTATCGTAACCAACTATGACTAACCACCAGACAAACCCATCCTGGATCTCGCCCCTTATCCAAAGAAGCAATCCGAGGATAACTCACACGGTTGGATTAATGAATAATGGATCAAGTTATTGTGTTAATAAGCCTATTACTAGTCAGGTAGCATTAGTTAGATGTAAGTTGTTCTGAGTACTTGTTAGCCAGTACTTTCACCAAGTCAACCATAACCGCGGAAAACACGGCTTCTCGAGAAGATTTATCCCTGCAGGGGTGCACCAATTTGGCCGTACACGTAAGAATAACCCGCCATATGGGATGCCTCCCACCAAGCGGGGCACTCAACACAACTCAACTCTTCTTCGCATCAAGCCCAAAGCACCTTGGGCGCACGGCTAATCGAGCCCCGAAGAAAGGGGACCCTCATAGCACTCTAAGAACGTGTCCCCCTATATGCCGACTACAAAAGTTCCACCCTGCGCTGGGCTCGCAAAAACATGCATGCGGCAAATGGAAAACACGAACTAAATGAGGCGATTTGGACGAGATGCGAATCGAATCAAACTGAGGGGGGCGCCCATACACGCTTCCCACATGCGGATAGTGCGCTCATCATGGATCAGTAGAAAAGACCCTTTTCCTATTAGGGTCGACACTAGCAGGCCTCAAAACCACACAGGGCCTCCTGCCGGTGCCTTATCAGCATATTATTATTAACAGGTTGATTGATTAACATCGAGCCCCCAGGACATAATAGAAATATAGTAACAGAAAGTAACGGGTAACAGACTCGAGCAAAACAACCTAAGCATGCTAGTGAGACACTGGCTCAAACAATGGGGTTGTAGGAGTGGAGGTGAGGCAATATCAGGGTTAAGGGATTCATGTGATAGGTTCGTAACAGAAGCAACGATACATATGGCTAGCATAAATAGACAACGGAAAGTATCAGTAACCAATGTTGAAGGGAACACAGTGGTTCATGTGAGTGATAACTTGCTTGCAAACTCAGCAGCCTGGTACTGAGCTAGATCCTCAGAAGGGGTGCTGTAAGTATCGTCTGTCTCAACGTCGTCGTCTATCCGAGAAGAAGCAAACAAACAATGCAGAAATATAAACAATCAATATCATGGCGTAGTGCACAATCATGGGATGATGCATGTCAATTTAACTAATGCACCAAAATAAAATAGTTGACATGGGTAACAATTTAAATGGACACATATGCAATTTTGAGTTGCATATGAAAAGCCCATGGATTTTGGTTGAAACAATTGTTTTCCAATTAACCAACAGTTGAAAGTGGATTAGTATGATGCATGGATGAGGAAAACAAAAAAATAACAACAATAGAAACAATTTAAAATAGGGTTTACCAAGTTTAGGATTTTAGTTATTAAGTTAAGGAATTTTTTGGTTCCTTAAAGGGATTACACAAATAGTTGTTGTTTTCACCAATTTAAATTGTGCAAAATAATTAGCAAAATTCATATTTGAAAAGAATACAAAATTTTAGTTGGATTACATGTTTCAAATATTGAAAAAGGAGTTAGGATGAATTTATTATGACTTAAACAAGATTAAACAAATTTTAAATGAATTTAAAAAAAGTTTGAAAATTATTTGAATTTTATTTGTTCAAAACATAAATTCAATTTCACATTTGAAAAGTTTATACTTTTCTAGTTTGAAAACATATTTTGCATGTTCAAAAATAATTTAATTTGAGCAAGTTATGAATTTAGCAAATTTAAATGATTTAAACAAGGTTTAAATTATTTAAGCAATTTTAATTATCCAAACCATGAAACAAAATTTATATTTGAAAAGGTTATTTGAAGTAGCATGGAAAACATATTTTATTTACATTATTTGGATTAAGGATGAATTAGTTATGGATTTTAGCAAATTACAAATGAATTGTTTGAATTCAAATTTGGCATGCATTTGGAAAATTCAAAACAGAAAACAAATGTTACCAACAGGTAGATAGTTTAATTTAGAGCAGTGCACATATTTTATTTTTATTATTTGAGTTTATAAAACAAAAGTTATGTGCAATTTAAATTGGAGGACCAATCTGAAATTTAAAAGGACTTTGATTTAAAACAGAGAAGCTGAAAAACTTTTTATACCGCACAGAAAGCTACCCAGGGCACTGCCAAATGGGCCCTGGGCCAGCGCGTGCTCGCGTGGCAACAGAGTGGCTGACAGGGGGGGCCACCCTGTCAGCACTCGGTGCAAAAACTGTGGTTTTAATCGCGCGAGCCAGGGACTCGAACCCTGGATCTCTCCCGTGCGCGCGCTGCCTGTAACCAGTGCGCTACGAAACGTTTCTTATCAGTCTACCACGCGCAGTGAGGTTAACCTTCAGATCGCGACCCTGAATTTTTTAACTGACGATGAATTGCTTCTGAACTTCGTCAGAGAGGCAACGCCGGCGACGATCACCGTGGACAGCGTGCTCGTGCTGCTGATGGGCTTGCGCTAGATCGTGTGCGTGCGGGTGTGGTGCATGAGCCAGATAGGGAGGAGGAGAAGGGCGCGGTGGCGTGCTCACCGGGAGGTTGCAGAGGTGGTCGACGGTGAGGTGATCGCCGCGGCAGTGGTGAGGATGGCGGCGGCGATCCAGACGGCGTCGAGCTCCACGAGGATGTCCAGACGATCGAGGGAGAGGAGGAGATGCGATTCCCGCGGTCAGACGGGGATGAGGATGATGGCAACGGCGGTGAGCCTCTCGGGTTCAGTCAACGGAGCTCCGGTGAGGTGGGAGTTGCCGACAGCGGCGAGGATGGCGGCACGGCTACGGGCCCTCTCGAGCTCAACGGAGATGTCGTCGGGGAAGAGGATGAAACGGCGGTGCGGTTTCGGTGGCTAGCTAGGGTGGAGGATGCGCATGGCGGCGGTGGTCATCGGAATTCAGAAACGGCGGCGTTCGGTTGCAGCGGCAGAGGTGGCGAAAATTCGCCGGGGAGAGGGAGGGAGACGACGGCGCGAGGGGATAGGGTAGGTGGTAGGGTTAGGCGGCGCAGGGGGGCTAGGGCTAGCTTATATAGGGGCTTAGGGGCGCTGTTGGCCGTCGGAGAGGTACAGTGCCGCCGTGGCACCGGCGGATTGTCTGCCGTACTGCGGGAAGAGAGAGGGGAAAAACAGCGAAGGGGTACCGGGCCGCGCGGGAGGTTAGCTGGGCTGGGCTGCGTAGGTTAGCTGCCGCGCGCGCATTAGCTTTTCCTTTTTCTATTTTTTTGTTCTTCTGTTTTTTTTTGCAGCAAAAAGAAATGGAAGAAAAAGATGATTTTTAAGTTAGCAAAAATTCTATAAAAATTAGTGTGAGCTAGTAATTGCAACAGCAACCAAATGCCCACTTTAGTTTTACAAAAGTTCAAATTGTTTTGCTGTTTTAATAATTGTTTGAATTTTTGGGATTAAAATTGATTATTGCAACAAGATTTTAAATAGGTTTATCACATAACTTTAATTGGAAACAAATGAGTATAATTGTTTTGTTAATTTCATAATTTCAAAATTAGGTGCTGTTTGAGGTTTTTGATTTGAATTTGAAATACCAATTGAATTAAGTTTGGATTAATTAAATTATTAAAAGCCATAATTTTAATGGTTTGAACCTTATGGTTTAATTGGAAACAATTGGTTGTTTTTATTTGAACTTTTATTTAAAAGGTTGTAACAGAGCAAGTCTGAAATAAATGTTTGAATAAAGTTTGAATTTGAATTGTGAAACAGAGAAAAACAGACGCAAACAAGTGGAAAACAAAGTAAAACAAATGCCAACAAGGCAATGAGCAAGATGACATGATGCAATACTTTAATAAACAAGAAATCAAACATTTTAAATGGTAAGTTTTCATACTTGGGATGTTACAAAACGCCCCCCCTTGAAGGAATCGCGCCCCGAGATTCCTTACTGAGAAGCGAAAAGGTCCGGATACTTCTTGCGAAGATCCTCTTCGGTCTCCCACGTTGCCTCTTTATCGGAATGATGCGACCACTGCACTTTCAAGAACTTGGTGCTCTTGTTGCGAGTCTTACGCTCGGTCTCATCGAGAATTCGAATAGGGTGCTCCTCATAAGATAGATCATCTTGCAGTTCAATGGAATCATGATCAACTGCACGATCTGGATCTTTGAAACACTTCTTGAGCTGTGACACGTGGGACACATCGTGCACCTTGGATAGTTTTTCTGGAAGTTCAAGACGATAGGCATTTTCCGCACGCCTTGAGAGGATGTTGAAAGGACCAATGTATCTTGGTGCAAGCTTTCCTTTCACACCAAAACGATGAGTGCCTCTGAGGGAGTTACACGGAGATATGCTTTGTCACCAGGTGCGTAGATCATATCCCTGTGCTTGCTGTCATAATAGCTTTTCTGACGAGACTGAGCAATCTTGAGATTGTCACGAATGATACGAACTTTCTCCTCGGCTTCCTTAACAATGTCAGGGCCTAAGAGTGAACGTTCACCAGCTCCAGACCAATTGATTGGACTCCTGCATCTGCGGCCATAGAGTGCTTCAAATGGTGCCATGCCTAGGCTTGCCTGGAAGCTGTTGTTGTAGGAGAATTCAGCATATGGAAGGCAATCCTCCCATTTCATGCCAAAGGAGAGACCACATGCTCTGAGCATATCCTCGAGAATCTGATTGACTCTTTCGACTTGCCCCTGAGACTGAGGGTGATAAGCTGTGCTAAACAGAAGTTTGGTGCCCAATGCATCTTGGAAACTCTTCCAGAAATGAGAAGTGAATATGCTTCCACGGTCTGAGCTTATTTCCAATGGAACACCATGAAGGGGAACAATCTTTGCTGTGTAGAGCTCTGCTAACTGGCTAGCTGAGATTGTTTCTTTGACAACAAAGAAGTGAGCTACCTTAGTGAGACGATCAATGACAACGAAGATTGCATCGTTGCCCTTCTTGGACTTTGGAAAACCGGTGACGAAGTCCATTTCAATCATGTCCCACTTCCACTCAGGAATTTTCAGAGGTTGGAGTAGACCTGTTGTTTTCTGATGGACTGCCTTAACACGTTGACAAACGTCGCATTCAGAAACGTATTGAGCAATTTCACGTTTCATGCCAGGCCACCAATACAGGGTCTTGAGATCCTGGTACATCTTTGTACTTCCAGGGTGGATGGAGAGAGGAGTTTCATGAGCCTCCTTGAGAATGACATCTTTGAGATTTTGAATCTAAGGAAGTGCAATGCGTCCTTCAAAGAACACAGTTCCCTTGTCATCAATTGAGAAGGACTTGAATTTATCATTGCCTTCTTTGATGTGCTCTACAATCTTCTTGATTTCCGCATCACGAAGTTGTTCAGAACGAATCTTGTCCTCGAGAGTTGGACTAGCTGTCAAGCTTGCAAGATACCCTTGAGGAACAAGACCAAGGTTCAGCTTCTGGAATTCTTCATGAAGTGGAGGTTGGCTTTCCATGATCATGAGATTATTGCAATACGACTTGCGACTGAGAGCATCGGCCATAACATTAGCCTTTCCTGGAGTGTAAGAAATGGTGAGATCAAAGTCTTTAATCTTTTCAATCCATCTCCTTTGCCTGAGGTTTAGATCTGGTTGAGTGAAGATGTATTTCAGACTCTTATGATCGGAAAAGATTTCAGTGCGGTTACCCAACAAGTATTGCCTCCACTTCTTGAGGGCAAACACAACTGCTGCAAGTTGTAGGTCATGTGTGGGATAGTTTTGCTCATGTGCATTCAACTGACGTGAAGCATAAGCCACAACTTGACGTTCTTGCATAAGAACTGCACCTAGACCTTGGAGAGATGCATCGCAGTATATCTGGAAAGGTTTGGTAGTATCTGGGCCAACCAGAACTGGTGTAGAAGTGAGTTTAGTCTTCAGGAGATTGAAACTCTCATCACATTGTGGAGACCAAACGAACTTCTTGTCCTTCTTTGTGAGATCAGTGAGAGGTTTGGCAATCTTGGAAAAGTTTTGGACGAAACGACGGCAATAGCTAGCCAAGCCAAGAAAACTTCTGACTTGCTTCACCGTCTTAGGAGGTTTCCAATCAACAATTGCCTAAACCTTTTCTGGATCAATGGCCATGCCCTTGGCAGAGATGATATGACCAAGGTAAGCAACTTCTGGAATCCAGAAGTCACATTTGGAGAACTTGGCATATAGACGATGCTCGCGAAGTTTCATGAGAGTGAGACGAAGATGTTCTCCATGCTCTTCCTCGGATTTTGAGTAGACCAGGATGTCATCGAGATATACCACAACGAACTTGTCGAGATATTCATGGAAGACAGAATTCATGAGTCTAGAGAACGTCGCCGGTGCATTGGTGAGACCAAAGGACATGACGGTGTATTCATATAGACCGTACCGAGTGGTGAAAGTTGTCTTAGGAATATCTTCCTTTCTGATCTTTATTTGATGGTAACCCATCCTCAAGTCCAACTTTGAGAATATTGAGGCTCCAGCAAGTTGATCAAAAAGATCATCGATACGAGGAATTGGATACTTGTTTTTGATGGTTTTCTCGTTGAGAGGACGATAGTCAACCACGAGTCTCTTTGTTTGATCCTTCTTGGCAACGAACAAAGTTGGGCAACCCCAAGCGGAGGAACTAGGTTGAATGTAACCTTTCTCCATGTACATATCGATTTGCTCCTTCAACAATTTCAGTTCAGGAGGAGCTATCTTGTATGGATGCTTAGAGATTGGAGCAGTACCTGGTTCAAGCTCGATCACGAACTCAACTGCTCTGTCCGGAGGCATCCCTGGCAACTCTTCTGGAAAGACGTCAGGGAATTCACAAACCACAGGAACATTTTCGAGTAGAGGTAGAGGTTTTGCATCGAGAGTGCATAGCTGAAAAGACCTTGATCCATATGGAGAATAGACTATCTGGCCAGAAGGGTGGGAGAGAGTTATTGACTTTTGAGCACAGTCAATTTTAGCTTTGTTGGTCTTCAACCAATCCATGCCAAGGATGACATCAATGTCAGAATTTCCTAGCAACATGAGTGAAGCAAGGAATATGCGACCTCCAATTAGGATTTGATTGTCCATACTTATCTTGGAAGTCAACATTTGAGATCCCGGAGAGTGAACGGTGATTTGATTGCTTAGTGGAACCAGAACTAGGTTGTACGTTGTAGCAAAGATATTTGACACAAAAGAATGCGATGCTCCGGTATCAAACAACACTTTAGCTGGAAAAGAGTTTACGGGTAATATACCGAGAACGACGTCAGCAGCTTCCTCAGCTCTGTCGGCCTTGATATGATTCACCCTCGCGGTCCTCCCGACATGCCTGTTGTTGGAGTTGAAGGCTTTAGCCGAGGGAGCACGCACCATTGCCTGGTTGGTGTTGGGGCGAGGAGGTGGAGGTAGCTGCCTCTGAGTGCACTTATCAGCGTAGTGTCCAGTCTCCTTGCACTTGAAGCAAGTGACGACACGAGGAGGACCTGGCCTTGGCTGCCCCATTGGAACCCTCTGACCATGCATCTGAGATGGGTTGGGTGGGCGGGGAGCAAATCCTGGAGAAGCTTGGGCATATGGAGCCCGAGTGACAACACCATTTGGCACCCAGATGCGGCGCTTCTGCGGAGGGGTGGTCATGTTGGAGGAGGAACCACCCTCACGTGAGTGCTTGCGAGACTCCTCGAACGCCTTGCGCCCATTTTCCTCATTGAGCGCGGTGTTCACGAGCTCCTCGAAGTCTTTGCACTTGATGTTGGTGAGTGCGTACTTGAGTTCCGGGTTAAAACCTCGGCGGAACCTTGCCATCTTCTTAGCCTCATTGGACACCTCATCACCAGCGTATCGAGCGAGACGATTGAACTCGTTCTGATAGCCGATGACGTCCAGCTTGCCTTGCCTAAGAGAGCAAAACTCTTCACGCATCCTTTCCATGAGACCATCTGGGATGTGGTGCTTCAGGAAGGCATCCTTGAAACAACCCCAGGTGATGGGATAGCCAGCTCTCATGGTCTGGTAGTTTTCCCACCAGGTAGCTGCCTGACCCTTCAGTAGGTAGGTGGCATACTTGACCTTGTCTTCCTCGGCAACGTGAGCAATGTCCAGAGCCCTGGCCATCTCACGGATCCAGTCATCAGCATCCAGAGGCTCGCGTCTTGCCACGAAAGCTCTCGGGCCCAGACTGAGGAACTCCTTGATGCTGACCCGTGGAGCATTCTGGTTGTTGTGTTGATTTGCCTGGAACTGGGCCATCTGCGTCACGACCTGAGTCATCTGAGTCAACAGCTCCGTGATTGGCGGTGGCTCAGGCGGGTTGTTCCTTGTTGGCGGCATCCTGAATAAACATGCATTTTAGCACAACAACAGAAAAGGATAGACTTGGTAACCGAAAGAGAGATTATTCCGACGCATGAATAGATAACCAACAGGTACATCATCACATGTTCAAATACATCAGAATATCCAACACACCACAAATGGTTCGAAAGCCCAAAGGATAGCTAAACATAGCTAGGAATGGATACATCGGTACTCCCATGCTCATCACGCAGGACGGCGGTGAGTAGTACGACGAGAGGTATGGTGAGGAGCACGCCCATGAAAGTAGGTAGAACGACGATCCACATAGATCTGGCGCGGCCTGAGAGCGACTCTAGGGGTGGTGAAGTACATAGCGTCGACTCCCTGTGCTCCAAAGCGTGGAATCCCAGTGTACCCAGCACCGAGGTTGAGGAGTGGACCTCTGATCGGCTCGTAACCTCCAGCATCTGGCAGACGATGACCAACTGGCTGATCGAAACGTGCAAAGCGCTCATCTCCAACAAAGTCTGTGGTGTACGTCGCCAGACGAGTCAAAGCAAGGTAGAGCTGCTCTCTGACTGAGGCCAACTCCTGAGAAAGTGTGGTGGCAACTGCGTCACTGTGCCTCACGAACTGAGCGGTGGTGTGCAGCCTGGTGTTATCATGCTCGTAGACATCCAAGTTGTCGTAGAGAGTGAAGTGAGCTCCCTCCGAAGTGATGTAACCACGGGGGATGTGGCGATAGATAGAATCGTCAAATCCCCAGTAGTCAGCACGAAGGACGGTGAGACTCACATAAGCTGCCTGCTGCACAGCCATATCCACTATGGAACCTACTGCCTCGTAGCGGTGGACGACACTCATGCCATCATCTGACAGAATGTAGACGATAGCCTGGTAGTAGGTCTGGTCAAACTCTCGCTGCTGCTCGTAGACCTGGTACTCTGGTGCCCAACGGAACCCCAGATAAGTGACCATGTCTCTCAGCATCTCCGGATAACCGGCGGTGCTCTCACAACGAGTCATCCGAACCACCTGCGGGTAGAACCTGAGATCCATCTGCAGATGATCGGGGAAGTTTTGATTAGACGCCGGTATAGAACTGAAGTGGAAAGCAACAACAAGGTTTCAACGGACGATAAGGATGTTGAAAAGAACAGGATATTGAAGCAACATCGGGAAACACGAGACCAAAAATCCTGAGGTACTACGGAGAACCCAAAACACGTGAAAACCTAACTTGAAAGTTTAGATGAGAAGAGAAAACAACATTGCACTTCCTTACCAGAAAAGGGGTGGGTGGGTGGGGAAAGAAGAAAAATGGCAGAATTCCTACTCTCACGTTTCATTTTTCCTATATAGCTACAAAATAGTTTCTAGACTCAACTGCGACCAGTAAAAGGGATCCTACAGGCAGACAGGCTCTGATACCATTTGTCGCACCCGGACTTCTAAAGGATACTCGCCGTTCCGTTGAACAGTAGTAGATTGGATTACGGGGCTTACCGGCACCCGCGTCCTCTTACGAGTAGGCCAACACACGTATGTGTGACAACCAACCCCTATCTGTTCAGCGTCGACGTAAACTATCCCATAGAAATCAGGATACTACCATTGACGTACTTCATACCATACACACATGGTACGTCAACGGCGTTAAACGAAATGATAACACAACATATCTCTAAGACACAAAAGATTGAAATAAGTTGCAAATAGCTCTCACTAGAGCAGAGATAGCAAATACAATCATCCAGAGGACACATGTCCCAACATAACATCATTACATCTCAGCGGAAGCATTCAAAGGGTCTGAGTACAAACAAATCCAAATAGGCTTAAGAAGCCGGGAACTGAAAGAAAGACGGAGCCCATCCACGATGACTCGGATCCTGCCCGGGTCCGCTACCTACTCGTCAGCAACCTCGTCAAACTCCACGTACTAGCCGTCACTCGGATCCTCGTAAGCGTAGTCTGCGGAAACCACAACCCCAAAGGGGTCAGTACATAAACGTACTGGCAAGCAAGACTCACAGTTCACCAAAGTGTAGCCCGTCAACACCAAGCACATATGCCTTGGGTTCAACGGAAGAAAGGGGATATAAAAGATGCTGCAACTGGCTGCGCTAACCAACTACAGAGATTCTACCACTTCCGGCTAACAGAAAGAAGATAAGATAATGTATCGTAACGAACTATGACTAACCACCAGACAAACCCATCCTGGATCTCGCCCCTTATCCAAAGAAGCAATCCGAGGATAACTCACACGGTTGGATTAATGAATTATGGATCAAGTTGTTGTGTTAATAAGCCTATTACTAGTCAGGTAGCATTAGTTAGATGTAAGTTGTTCTGAGTACTTGTTAGCCAGTACTTTCACCAAGTCAACCATAACCGCGGAAAACACGGCTTCTCGAGAAGATTTATCCCTGCAGGGGTGCACCAATTTGGCCGTACACGTAAGAATAACCCGCCAGATGGGATGCCTCCCACCAAGCGGGGCACTCAACACAACTCAACTCTTCTTCACATCAAGCCCAAAGCACCTTGGGCGCACGGCTAATCGAGCCCCGAAGAAAGGGGACCCTCATAGCACTCTAAGAACGTGTCCCCCTATATGCCGACTACAAAAGTTCCACCCTGCGCTGGGCTCGCAAAAACATGCATGCGGCAAATGGAAAACACGAACTAAATGAGGCGATTTGGACGAGATGCGAATCGAATCAAACTGAGGGGGGCGCCCATACACGCTTCCCACATGCGGATAGTGCGCTCATCATGGATCAGTAGACAAGACCCTTTTCCTATTAGGGTCGACACTAGCAGGCCTCAAAACCACACAGGGCCTCCTGCCGGTGCCTTATCAGCATATTATTATTAACAGGTTGATTGATTAACATCGAGCCCCCAGGACATAATAGAAATATAGTAACAGAAAGTAACGGGTAACAGACTCGAGCAAAACAACCTAAGCATGCTAGTGAGACACTGGCTCAAACAATGGGGTTGTAGGAGTGGACGTGAGGCAATATCAGGGTTAAGGGATTCTTGTGATAGGTTCGTAACAGAAGCAACGATACATATGGCTAGCATAAATAGACAACGGAAAGTATCAGTAACCAATGTTGAAGGGAACACAGTGGTTCATGTGAGTGATAACTTGCCTGCAAACTCAGCAGCCTGGTACTGAGCTAGATCCTCAGAAGGGGTGCTGTAAGTATCGTCTGTCTCAACGTCGTCGTCTATCCGAGAAGAAGCAAACAAACAATGCAGAAATATAAACAATCAATATCATGTCGTAGTGCACAATCATGGGATGATGCATGTCAATTTAACTGATGCACCAAAATAAAATAGTTGACATGGGTAACAATTTAAATGGACACATATGCAATTTTGAGCTGCATATGAAAAGCCCATGAATTTTGGTTGAAACAATTGTTTTCCAATTAACCAACAGTTGAAAGTGGATTAGTATGATGCATGGATGAGGAAAACAGAAAAATAAGAGCAATAGAAACAATTTAAAATAGGGTTTACCAAGTTTAGGATTTTAGTTATTAAGTTAAGGAATTTTTTGGTTCCTTAAAGGGATTACACAAATAGTTGTTGTTTTCACCAATTTTAATTGGAAAGCAGGAGGTGGCAGCGGCCACCTCATCATCGTTCTCCTGTCCTTCTGGCCAGAGCTGGAAGAAAGGAAAAAAGAAAAGCATAATTGCAAAAAACCCCCTAATGTTTGGAGAAATTACAAAGGAGCCCTTCTGCTGTTTTAAAAGAGAGAGGAATTTGGCAGTTTGGGGGCCTAAATGAACTCAGAAAAACTATCCAAAATATGTTTTGAGAACCTTATCAAAAATGCAACCTCACCATATGCCACTTTGGTGAAATTGAAACATTTTTCAATACAAGATTTTGAAACCCAAATTAAGTACTATTTGTGAGATTTTCTCAAACCATTGAAATTCATAATTTAAATTGGTTCAAACATGATTAAATTTTTGATTCATGCATGTATGATATGAACACAACACCACACACTTTTGTTAGCAAAATTTGGGATGTTACAACTACCACGGTCCAGTCAAGGAAATGATTCGATATGGGTAGTCGTTGACAGGCTTACCAAAGTTGCACACTTTATTCCTGTCAAGACCACCTATCGTGGAGACCAGCTTGTTGATCTTTACATTTCCCGGATAGTCAGCCTACATGGAGTTCCCAGCAGAATTGTGTCAGATCGAGGATCACAGTTCACTTCTCGATTCTGGAAGAAGTTGCACGAAGCCTTGGGAACCAAGCTAGCCTTTAGCACAGCCTACCACCCACAGACTGATGGACAGACTGAGCGTGTGAACCAAATCTTGGAGGACATGCTCCGTGCATGTGTTTTGTCCTATGGAGTTAAATGGGAGGATTGTCTGCCGTTTGCAGAATTCTCCTACAACAATAGTTATCAGTCAAGCCTATAGATGGCACCGTTTGAAGCACTTTATGGACGTAAATGTCGTACCCCTCTGAACTGGACTGAAACAGGAGACAGTCAGATCTTTGGAGTCGATACTCTGAAGGTTGCAGAAGAGCAAGTGCATTTAATCCGTGACCGCCTTAAAGCCGCACAATCACGCCAGAAGAGTTACGCGGACACTAAGCGTCGCGATGTCTCTTTCACTATCGGAGATTTCGTGTACCTTCGTGTTACACCGCTCAAAGGGATGCAGCGTTTTCATGTCAAGGGAAAGCTTGCACCCCGATATATTGGCCCGTTTAAGATCCTAGCCCGTCGTGGAGAGGTATCTTATCAGCTGGAACTACCTGAGGAGCTGTCAGCTTTTCACGGTGTTTTTCACGTGTCATTGCTCCGGAAGTGTCTTCAAGTGCCTGAGCAGAATCTCACTTACGAAGACATTGACTTCAAGACCATTGACCTCAATGATGATTTGACTTACCGTGATCGACCCCTGCGGGTACTTGAGGAAAATGTTCGTGCTACCAGGAGAAATGCTTTCAAGTTCCTTAAGATTCAGTGGACGAATCACTCTGAGGAGGAAGCAACCTGGGAGCGTGAAGATTTTATCAGGAAGGAGTTCCCTAGTTTCCTCAAAGACTAAACCCGCGAATCTCGGGACGAGATTCTTTTAAGGGGGGAGATCTGTCACACCCCAGTTTTAGCACACTTGTATTACATAAGGGAATCCAATTTTTAGAGCCAACAAAAAAAATTTATGGCCCTTGTGTAATCCATCATGTTGTATTGAGCTATGACTATCTATGCAAGCAAGCATTTTTCTTTTTAAAAACCAACCACCTGATTCTGATGTTTGGATTACTTTTGCATTATTTCTATTTTATCATTCTTGCTACCTTAACTCAAAACCCATGTGGCAATGTTGAAAACAACTTATAATGGAATATTAAATCAAGTGGAATCAAAGAAAACAAATTAACCAAAAAGAGAAAAACAAGAGCTTTTCTTATAAAAACAAATTTTGGAAAGACAAGTCAAGTAGGAGTTTTGCACCCTAGTTATTCATATGATAAGAATTCACATTTTGTGTTTTCAATACATGAATGTGATCTTGGATATATGAACTACATTTTAGATAGCCTAGTTGAGAAAATGGAATCACGGAAAAAAAGTTTTGCTTGAAGGTTTTATGCTAAGAAATAAGGCAGAAAAGTGGAATTTTGGAAAAACTGTGAAAAACACCAACTAGCACTTTTTCCATCTTGTTTTCACCAAGCAATGGTTATTCAAATTTAAATCTTTTTGCTGTTTTGAAAAGTACTAAAGATGCTTACAGAACTATGCTTGGAAAATGAAATTTAAAGAATTTTAAAGGCCTGAAAACAAACCCAACATTCAGCTAACCTCTCTGTTTTCTTAACACTTAGCAAAAATTTTAGTAACTGAAAACTTAACTGAATTTTCGTTTTCAGAAACAGTGAACTAGAGCGTTTTTCAAATGCTTATAACTTTTGGCTCAGTAAATATTTTTGAGCACGGATTGGGGCTTCTAGAAGCTGAGTCCAACCACTCCATTTTCTGCACCTTGTCTCGCAAGTGGGTTGACTGAAACGAGAGAGAGAGAGGTGACTTCAGAGAGGGAGAACGGGAGGGAGGGATGGGCGCCTGACATGCTCCTCCCTATCCTGAGCCACAGTGGCGTTCTCCCGTGTATTCCGCGACCTGGCACGGTGCAAGTGGACGACGAGCTTCCCTCGTCGCGTTGGAACCTCCCACGGGGCCGGGGAGAGCGACTCGAGACGTGTCAGAGCGTGCACGGGCTCGCCGCGGGCACACGGCCACGCCCGAGCGTGCGCCACCGTCGCCAACTCTATATAAACCACCCCCGAGCCTCTACCCCAGTGCACCACCTCCCCCTCGCCTCACTGTCACTCCCCACCCCACCCAATGTCTCCGAGCTGCCCGCGGTAGCGCTAATCGCCGGGATTTCCCCGCGGCCACCGCGACAGCACGGGGCAAAAATACGCCCCACATAATCCACCACGGCCTCTACCACTCACCTAGACGCACTCACCTACCTCCGTAGCCCCACCCTGAGCCGCGCCACGTCCCCTCGTTTGCAGAAGAGACGAAGCCCTCGTCGGAGCCGCCACGGAACCCGAGCATGGCGCCATCGATTGGAGCGAACCCGTGTCGTTGCTGCAGTACCACTACACTGCATCGACCACACGAGACTTCCCCGACCTCTTCCCTTGGCCCTGCAACCCCCCTAGGTGAGCTCCGTCCATCTCTCGCCGCCGGTCTCTGTGAACCTCGCCGGAGAAAAGTTAGAACGAGGGAAGAGAGAGGAAGACTGGCAGTGCGCCGTAGATCTCCAGATCTACGGCCACGCTTGAATGACGAAGCGGTACGCCCGTTCCCGCGCGTCGCGGAAGCGAAGCGGGCCTCCAGGAGCAGTTGGGCCGCGCCCCAGGCGTTGACCAGCCCACTGCGCTGTGTTTGTTTTCTTTTTCAAAATATCCAGGAAAACGTCTGGTTGCTTTATTCAAAAATGAAAATGTTAAGCTCAACCATAAAACATGCAAAAATTCACAGAGGTGCCTGAACGAAATCTTGAATGATGGCAACAAGCAGATCTGGATTTGGATGAACACAGAACAAATGAAAAATCTGGAACTAAGGACTGTCTGTGAGAATGTTTATGGCATAACTTTTGAATGGAATGTCTAAAATGAGCAAACTAAAATTCCCAGAGTAGATCTTGACTAGATCTTCCAGTAGGACTTGACCTCACCCCAAGGTGATCTACAATTTCGAAATGGTATCCATTTTTGTGAAACACCAGTAGCATGTTCTGTGATTTTTAGGATTTATTTAATAGCACTTTTTGATGTAGATCCAATTGGATCTGTTAGATATTAGGTAGATCTATGTATTCCTAGATTTGTGTAAATTTTTGAGCTCTAGAATTAATTTGAGGACAGATCTAAGAAATTGCATATTTCTGTTAGAAATAAAGTGAATAGAGTTATTATGCAAATCATTGTTTGATTGTGCCAATCTGTTTTCTAGCATGTATAAATGATATGTTGAGTGTTCTTAGGTAGTTTTATTCACAGAGATGCCTTGTTGAAAATCCATGCATGCTAGTATTTTGTTTGGACATTAAAATGAGCATAGTAGAAATCCCTAGATCTATTTTATTTAATATGTGTGATGGAATGTTTTGCAAGATTTTTATCCTAGTTGTAGAAGTATTTTTACTTGGATCCAGTACCATTTTGGTACTGTTATTTACATATTTCCTTCTCTGTAAGTTACTTTAAGTCTTTTAAGAAATGCATGCATAGGCTTGATTATTAATTGCTAGTAGAAATGATTTCACTAGAGTAAGTAGTAGCATCTTTGGCATGCATTATTTTGCTTCCACAAGATGGACCAGAGGCATAATACCTCTAAAATGACATGTAAAACCTAGTGGAACACCCACTGGTTCCATCTCATTTGGTTGAAAAACAAACTAGTTCAACTCTAGTAGTTGTGGTAATACTAGTGAATATTATAACTATTGATGCATGTTTGAGTGAAATTATTTTTGAAGCTTGTGTATTGTTTTTGTGTGTGTTCATTGCTTGATGTATCTTTTGTTTGAGTCAAGTTATTGCTTAGTAAGGTTCTGATAGGATGCCTTGTTTTATTCTACGACGATAGAAAACGACGAGGAAATAGTCGGGACGGGAGGATATTATTACCATACTTGTTGTGAGCAAGACCAAGATCCTCAGTACCTCCAAGGCAAGCCATCCTTAAAGCTTGCTGTTATATTCCCCCTACAATTATGCATTATCTACTTCTGAAGTTTTCAAAAACTTGTTTGCTAAAACTATTTTATTGAGTGAATACTACTACTAATATTATATATATATTATATATCACTTACCATTAGTCAACTTGGTGTTACCAAGCCCTTAGCCACCATAAGGTATATAAATACCGTCTTAAACAATAATCTTGAGTCCCTAGGTGGACAACTTTAAAAGGTGCTTTTGCAAAACAAAGGTGTTTCTATGAAGAGATTATGGTGGAAAGGCGGGACCTTGTTCACCGGAGGAAAAACGAGAAGTGTTTTTCAAATGTTTTCTAAAAGGCACATAACCTAGTCTTCGCTGGACAACCAAGATGTACTGCCACTCTACCCCTAAATGGGTATGGGTCCTATCTAGATGCTTGAACTCGTTAGTGTATCATTTATTCCAAAGTGCTATAGAGAAGCCGATTCTCTGAACCGAAGTGTCGCCAGGAGGGAGCAACGGGACATACACAGTGTGGGATTAATTTTCCCTCCGGATGCGACAGCTGGGCCTCCCGACTAGGCAGGGCGGGACCTGATGCCGGGGAGAACAACCCATCTGAAGGAATAAACATATACTAGCTTGTGTCAGAGTGGACAGTTAGGATCAATTCTCTGGTGCTTGCATATCGCTGTGTCGATCCATGGGTGGTCCATGGCAGAGTTTTGGATCTAGTGGAATGTGTACCACCTCTGCAGAGTAAAACTATTCATAATAGCCGAGCCCTCGGATATGGGCAGTTGAAAGGCCATGTAGCTAGTATTGTGCTGAGTTTTCCAAAAGAATGTTTTTCAAACTTGAAGTGTTGTACCTGGAGGGTACCGGTGAAGTTTGGACATGTTGTCCCAAGAAGTTTTGCAAAGAGAAAATTCTTTTATAAAACCTCTTGTAAATATGATATCTACAAGAGAAAGGAAACTATGTTATTTTCTTCTGAAGTATCTTCTTCAACGGAGATACAGATTAATATGACTGCAACTGTGGTGTCATCTCATATGAACATCATTGGTAGTGAGCTCTATTTATGGCCTACCTATCCACCATATAAGCATGATGCATTTGTAAGTGTATAGAGGATGACTTGTTGAGTACATTCAAATGTACTCATTATGGTTTCGCCCCTGGTATATACTTGCCAGACTCTGAGGAGATACCACCCGAGGAGGAATACGAGGAAGGGTACTATTACGACGAGTATGCGAACTAGGCCCGGCTCCCGGTCAGCAGCCTGTTGGTGAAAGCTTGACATGGGCTATCTACGTTTATCTTCCGTTGTTTAGTTGTTGTAAGACTTTGTCTGCCCTGCGTGGCAGTGAATAAAGACTTGGTCATGTGACCATTGTTCTGTAAGACTTCCTTTATTCGTGTAATGGATATTGTATCTGTGTACCGCTTTCGTATGTTGTTCACGACTGATCTTCCTGGGATCGTGAATGTATGCATATGAGGGGTTCTGAACCTCCCGGTTTGGGGCCTCTACATTAATGTCACTGGTTTGTTTCTTCAATGCAATTTACAAATGCCCAGCAAATTAATTGTTGCTCTGGATATCAATGTGTACCCAATGGTGATAAGCTAGCAAATTATTTGTTTCTTCAACACAAAATTCAGAGCACCTCTGCCCAAATCCTTAGTTCCTGATACATTACTTATTCATTTATGGATGACAGGAAGTGTTAGTTCTACTCATTCATTTATGGATGACAGGAAGTGTTAGTTCTACTCATTCATCTGGTGTGCCCTAATATGTTAACTATTTGCTACCACTCTCAGCTTGCACCATTGAACAATTGTGTTTTCCACTATGCATTCCTAAAAATGGCTACATAATAACACTAGGCCATGTGTCCGTTACATAGAGTTCCATGTACATGATGGCAATGATCAGGTTATTAATAGAAAATTTGGAACAGACAAAGCTACTAAGTATAAAATTCATAGAAAATTTGGGCATGACCTTTGCTAATTTTCCTATGTCTAAGAGTGCCAAAAATTCGCTCAGAAGGAAATGAATCAACTTTCTCACGAAACATTGGCACCGCAAAAAGAAAAACCTGCACAAAAAACCTCGCGAAACATATATTCCTTGACTGACGGAATCCCACAAGACATCTACAGCTACCAGCTCAACAGTGAAAATTCTCAGCTTGACTGATGGAATCCCACAAGACATCTACCAGCACATATATTCCTTGACTGATGGAATCCAACAGTCTAGCTGATTTAAATATCAGGCCTGCCGACCAACGTAAAAGTACCATGCTGGTTCTTCCTTCAGCACCACGAAGCATGTTTTTAAACTATATAGGCAAGTAATTCAGTAAGAACTAGTGCCATGATGTAAGATTATGCATAATTGCATTGCCAGATTACACAAACATAAATTATTCTTGATTAAATTTCCTGATTACATACATAAAACTTTTGCAAAAGGGTAAACAGTACAAGCATGGTAGCTGGTCCAATATTTCAGTAAAAACATCCAAAGATAAAAAAACTGCAGGCATTTTCAGTCAGATATACAATATTTCACATATACATTGAGATGTATACTCTCTGGAGTTCATACAATTTGAGCAATTATTTTGTATAGGGTTTTAGTTAAATCCGCAGAGTTGGCTTGTGCCTCATGTGTGATGATTTAATCGAGCGACATGAAAATTATATATGAATTTCAACCTATTATATCTACTATTCTTGTAAGCAGCAAGCCTGTTTCCTATCTACAAGCGAGAGAGAGGGGATCGAGCGGGAGGAACTAGCAGAGGGAGAAGAGGGGGAAGAGGGGGCTTACCCTGTAGGTGTAGGCGTCGAGGAAGACGGTGTCGATGCCGACGGGGACGGCGCGACGCTCCTCCTCCTAGCTAGGTCACGGCGCGGTGCTCCTCCTCCTAGATAGGTCACGGCGCGGAGCTCCTCCTCTAGTCACGGCGCTCCTCCTCCTAGGATCCTCCTCCACACGGATCCTCCACGGCGGCGAGCGCGAGGGAGAAGAAGGGGATCCACCGGCGGTTCGTCGTCTCGTCGTCGCGCGAGAGAGAGGGGATCGAGCGAGATGAACTGAAAATGAAAATGGCTAAGTGTGGAAGAATATCGGGCAGGACCACATGTCATTAGCTGAAAGGCACATTCTGTGGCGCACCACGAGCCAGTGCGCCACAGAATTGTAGAATTCTATGGCGCATCTTCTAGGCAGTGCGCCACAGAATTGCTTGGGCGTATTCTGTGGCCACGTGCGCGGGGCCACATGTCATTGGCTCGAAGATATTTCTATGGCGCATTCCTTTGATGGTGCGCCACAGAATTGTGTGGGTAGATAAAATAAAACCAAACGTTGTACTGTGACAGATATCTATTACTAGCCCAATTGGTTTAGCTGTGAAGTAAATAAGCCTAGTGGCATGGGTTCGAATCCTGGGTTGCCCCCATATTTTTTTAATATTTTATTTAATTATAACTAAAGAAAGAAAACATTAAAATACAATTAATTAAAGAAAGAAGTGCTTGTACACACACACACACACACATATATATATATATATATATATATATATATATAAAGAAGTACTTGTCTCACATACACATTGTAACATCCCAAGTATGAAAAACCACCCCTAGCATGTTTGATTTCTTGTTTTATTAATGTTTTGCATCATGTCATCATATTCATTGAATTGTTTGCATTTGTTTTACCTTGTTTTCCATTGGTTGCTTCTATTTTACTCTGTTTTCAAAATTCAAATTCAAACATTATCCAAACATTTATTTCATACTTGCTCTGTTACAACCTTTTTAAATAAAAATTTCAAATAAAAACAACCAATTTGTTTTCATAATGCTCAACTATTAAAAGGATGATTTTAATCAATCAATTAATTCCAAATCACATTCAAAAATTCAAATCAAATCCCACACAGCATCCAATTTGAATTTATGAATATTATCAAAACAAATCAACTCATTTGTTCTAAATTAACATAGGGTTCACCCTATTAAAAAGTTTGGTTTCATTAATAGTCACTTAATAAGCAATTTCTCCCAAATTTGAATTAAATCACAAACAGCATTTTAATTTGAAACTTTTTGGAAAACAAAGTTAGCATTCAGTTGCTATGGAAAAAACTAACCTAACCATAATTTTTCTAAATTTTTCCTAGCCCTAAAACCTATCAAATCCTTCCATTTTTATTTCTGCAAAAAAAAAACAGAAGGAGAAAATTCAAAAAAATAAAACTGGCGCCAGGGGGCAGTGGGCTGCGCCCAGCCCACTCTTCCTTTCTCCCCGCGCGGGCCCAGCCATTTCTCTTCCCCGCGCGGCCCGCGTACTGGTTCGCGTCGATCCCCTCTTCTGTCTCGCGTACGGCAGGGCATCGGCCGGTTCCACGTCGCCGCCGCCGCGAGAAGACGGCCACCGTGCCTCCCTAGCCCCTATAAGAGCCGCCCTAGACCCCCTGCGCGAGCCCTAGCTAGCCCCTACCCCTTCTCCCTCGAGCTCCGCCGCTAATCGCCACCTCGCTGCCCCGTTTCCCCTCTCTGCAACCACCTCACCGGAGAGCGCCGCCTGAATCCGCCATGACCACCTCCACCTCGCTGCGCCACCACCCCTCCTAGTTGCTGGAACGAGTCCACCTCTCCTCCCTCTTCCATTTGAACACCCTAGCACCCCCGGAGACGTCCTGGATCCTCGCCGCCGTCCACGACCACGTCGCTGTCGCCGTCGAGCTCGTCTGCCCCGAGCCGCTGCCTCGTCTACACCGGAGGTGAGCAGGCGATTCCTCCACCTCCTCTCTATCTGCTGGCGCGAGCACAACAGCATGCACACCACAGTACACCCTAGCACGGCGAGCACCCCACACGGCCACCGATCGCCGCTGTCCGTCGTCGTCCACTGTCGGGGTTCAGAAACGCGCGCTGTCAAAAGTTTAGATACGCGGATCTGAACCATAACCTGTACGCGCCCCTGTATCTGTCAAAACTGAACAAGCACCGCAGTGGTAGCACTGCCTCCCTCGCTCGCGCACGGTCGCGAGATCGAGCCCTTGCGCCCGCGGAATAAAACCAATTTTTGCGCGAGCCACTGACAGGCAGGCCCCCTCTGTCAGTGGGCTGTGCTGCCACGCACGCACACGCGGGCCACCGTGGTGCCCTGGGCCCTCTGTCAGTGGCTGTGTCCAGCCACTGCTGAGTAACAAAAAGATTCCAGCTTTTCTTTTTAATTTAAGCCCTTTTAAATTGCAGATTGGTCCCTGAAGCTAATTTGATAATAACTTTTGTTTTATAAACCCAAACAATAAAAATAAAATATGTGCACTGCTCTAAATTCAATTATCTACCTATTGGTAACATTTGTTTTCTGTTTTGAATTTTCCAAATGCATTTCAAATTTGAATTCAAACAATTCATTTGTAATTTGATAAAATCCATAACTAATTCATACTAAATCCAAATAATGCAAATAAAATATGTTCTCCATGCTATTTCAAACCACCTATTCAAATATAAATTTTGTTTCATGGTTTGAATAATTAAAAATTGCTTAAATAATTTAAACCTTGTTTAAATCATTTAAATTTGCTAAATTCATAACTTGCTCAAAATAAATTATTCTTGATCATGTAAAATATGTTTTCAAACTAGAAAAGTATAAACTTTCAAATATGAATTTGAATTTATGACTGGAACAAATAAAATTCAAATAATATTCAAACTTGTTTTAAATTCATTTAAAACTTGTTTAATTTCGTTTAAGTCATAATAAATTCATCCTAACTCCTTTTTCAATATTTGAAACATGTAATCCAACTAAAATTTTGTATTCTTTTCAAATATGAATTTTGTTATTTATTTGGCACAATTTAAATTGGTGAAAACAACAACTAATTGTGTAATCCCTTCAAGGAACCAAAAATTCCCTAACTTAATAAATAAATTTCTGAATTGGTAAACCTTTTTTTTTGAAACATTGAATTGGTAAACCTTATTTCCAATTGGTTCTATTGTTGTTATTTTGTTGTTTTCTTCATCCATGCATCATACTAATCCACTTTCACCTGTTGGTTAATTGGAAAACAATTGTTTCAACCAAAATTTATGGGCTTTTCATATGCAACTCAAAATTGCATATGTGTCCATTTAAATTGTGTTACCATGTCAACTAGTTTATTTTGATGCACCCATTAAATTGTCATGCATCATCCCATGATTTGCATTATGCCATGTTATTGATTGTTTATCTTCCTGTATTGTTTGTTTGCTTCTTCTCGGATAGACGACGATGTTGAGACAGACGATACTTACGACACCCCTTCTGAGGATCTAGCCCAGTACCAGGCTACTGAGTTTGCAGGCAAGTTATCACTCACATTAACCACTGTGTTCCTTTCAACATTGGTTACCGATACTTTCCGTTGTCTATTTCTGCTAGCCTTATGTATCGTTGCTTCTGTTACGAACCTATCACATGATACCCCGAACCCTGATATTGCCTCACCTCCACTCCTATAACCCCGTTGCTTGGGCCCGTGTCTTACTAGCATGCTTAGGGTTGTTTTGCTCGAGTCTGCTGTCAGTTACTTTCTGTTACTATATTTCTATCATGTTCCGGGGCTCGATGTTAAACAAAACCTGTTAATTTTTGGGTAATAATAATTTGCTGATAAGGCACCGGCAGGAGGCCCGGCGTGGTTTTGAGGCCTGCTAGTGTCGACCCTAATTAGGAAAAGGGTCTTGTCTACTGATCCATGATGAGCGCACTATCCGCATGTGGGAAGCGTGTATGGGCGCCCCCCTCAATTTGATTCGATTCGCATCTCGTCCAAATCGCCACACCTAGTTCGGGCTTTCCATTTGATGCACGCATATGCAGGTACGAACCCGAGGCCAGGATGGAACTTTTGTAGTCGACATTTAGGGCGGCGTGGTCTTCCAGTGCTATGAGGGTCCCCTTTTCTTCGTGGGGCTCGATTAGCCGCGCACGCACAGCACGTGGTGCTTTGGGCTTGATGCGAAGAAGAGTTGAGTTGTGTTGAGTGCCCCGCTTGGTGGGAGGCATTCCATCTGGCGGGATATTCTTACGTGTACGGCCAAATTGGTGCACCCCTGCAGGGATAAATCTTCTCGAGAAGCCGTGTTTTCCGCGGTTATGGTTGACTTGGTGAAAGTACTGGCTAACAAGTACTCAGAACAACTTACACCTAACTAATGATAACTTGACTAGTAATAGGCTTATTGACACAACAATTTGATCCATCATTAATCCAACTGTGTGAGTTATCCTCGGATTGCTTCTTTGGATAAGGGGCGAGAACCAGGATGGCTTTGTGTGGTGGTTAGTTGTAGTTGGTTACGATACGCTATCTTATCCCCTTTCTGATAGCCGGAAGTTGTAGTATGTTCTGTAGTTGGTTAGTGCAGCCAGTTGCAGCATATTTTATATCCTTTTCTTCCGTTGAACCCAAGGCATCTGTGCTTGGTGTTGACGGGCTACACTTTGGTGAACTGTGAGTCTTGCTTGCCAGTACGTTTATGTACTGACCCCTTTGGGGCTGTGGTTTCCGCAGACTACGCTTAGGAGGATCCCCGTGACGGCTACTACGTGGAGTTTGACGAGGCTGCTGACGAGTAGGTAGCGGACCCGGGCAGTGTCGCACCCGGACTTCTAAAGGATACTCGCCGTTCCGTTGAACAGTAGTAGATTGGATTACGGGGCTTACCGGCACCCGCGTCCTCTTACGAGTAGGCCAACACACGTATGTGTGACAACCAACCCCTATCTGTTCAGCGTCGACCTAAACCATCCCATAGAAATTAGGACACTTCCATTGACGTACTTCAAACCATACACACATGGTACGTCAACGGCGTTGAACAACTGATATCACAACAAATCTCTACGACACAAAAGATTGAAATAAGTTGCAAATAGCTCTCATTAGAGCAGAGATAGCAAATACAATCATTCAGAGGACACATGTCCCAACAATACATCATTACATCACAGCGGAAGCATTTAAAATGTCTGAGTACAGACAAGAACCAAATAGGCCTAAGAGGCCGGAAACGAAAAGACGGAGCCCATCCACGAAGTCTCGGATCCTGCCCGGGTCCGCTATCTACTCGTCAGCAGTCTCGTCAAACTCCACGTAGTAGCCACCATGTAGATCCTCGGAACGTAGGTCTGCGGAAACCACAGCCCCAAAGGGGTCAGTACATAAACGTACTGGCAAGCAAGACTCACAGTTCACCAAAGTGTAACCCGTCAACACCAAGCACAGATGCTTTGGGTTCAACGGAAGGAAGGGGGTATAAAATATGCTGCAACTGGCTGCTCTAACCAACTACAGAGTTTCTACCACTTCCGACTAACAGAAAAGAGATAAGATCGTGTATCGTAACCAACTGAAAGATAACTTCAAACAAACTCATCCTGGATCTCGCCCCTTATCCGAAGAAGCAATCCGAGGATAACTCACACAGTTGTATTAAAGATGAAGCAGATTATTGTGTCAATAATCCTATTACTAGTCAAGTTGTTAATCATTGGGTGTGAGATTGTGGATCATTAGGTTTAAGTTGTCCTGAGTACTTGTTAGCCAGTACTTTCACCAAGTAGTCCATAACCGCGGAAAACACGGCTTCTCGAGAAGATTATCCCTGCAGGGTTGCACCAATTTGGCCGTACACGTATGAATAACCCGCCAGACGGGGATCAAACCCACCAAGCGAGGTACTCAACACAACTCAACTCTTCTTCGCATCAAGCCCAAAGCACCACGTGCTGTGCGTGCGCGGCTAATCGAGCCCCACGAAGAAAAGGGGACGCTCATAGCACTGGAAGACCACGCCGCCCTAAATGCCGACTACAAAAGTTCCACCCTGGCATGGGCTCGCAAGATCATGCATGCAGCAAATGGAAAGCCCGAACTACGTGTGGCGATTTGGACGAGATGCGAATCGAATCAAATTGAGGGGGGCGCCCATACTCGCTTCCCACATGCGGTTAGTGCGCTCATCATGGATCAGTAGACAAGACCCTTTTCCTATTAGGGTCGACACTAGCCGGCCTCAAAACCACCCTGGGCCTCCTGCCGGTGCCTTATCATCAAATTATTATTAATAACAACATTAGCATGATTGATTGATTAAACCTCGAGCCCCCCGAACATACTAAAATATAGTAACTGAAAGTAACGGGTAACAGACTCGAGCAAAACAACCTAAGCATGCTAGTAAGACACGGCTCAAACAAAAGGTTATAGGTATGGAGGTGAGGCAATATCAGGGTTAAAGGATACATGTGATAGGTTCGTAACAGAAGCAACTAATCATAGGGCTAGCAGAATAGACAACGGAAAGTATCGGTAACCAATGTTGAAAGGAACATGATGGTTCATGTGAATGATAACTTGCCTGCAAACCCAGTAGCCTGGTACTGAGCTAACTCCTTAGAAGGGATGTCGTAAGTATCGTCGGTCTCAACGTCGTCGTTTATCCGAGAAGAAGCAAACAAACAATGCAGAAAGATAAACAATCAATAACATGGCATAGTGCGCAAACATGGGATGATGCATGTCAATTTAATTGATGCATAGAAATAAACTAGTTGACAAGATAGAAACAGGATTAAATGGACCCACATGCAATTGGATTGCATATGAAAAGCCCATGAATTATGGTTGAATTAATTGTTTTACAACTACTCATCATATGAAAGTGGATTAGCATGATGCATGGATGAGGAAAACAGCAAAATAACAACAATAGAATCAAGTAGGAATAAGGTTTACCAAGTTTAGAAATTCATTTATTAAGTGTTGGAATTTTGGTTACTTAAAGGTGTCACACAAGCATTTGTTGTTTTCACCAAGTTAAATTGTTCAAAATAGATAACAAAGTTGATATTTGAAAAGAACACAAGATTTTGGGTGGATTGCATGTTTCAAATATTGAAATAGGAGTTAGGATGAATTTATTATGAATTAAACAATATTAAACAAGCTTTAAATGAAATTAAAACAAGTTTGAATTTAATTGAATTTTTATTTGTTCAAAACATAAATTCAAACTCACATTTGAAAATTTCACACTTTGATGGTTTGAAAACATATTTTGCATGTTCAAAAATAAATAAATTTGAGCAAGTTATGATTTTAGCAATTTTAAATGAATTAAACAAGGTTTAAATTGTTTAGGAAATTTTAATTATTCAAAACAGGAAACAGAAATTATATTTGAAAAGGTTATTTGAAATAGCATGGAAAACATATTTTATTTGCATTTATTGGATTAATAATGAATTAGTTATTGATTTTAGAAATTTGCATTTGAATTATTTGGATTCAAATTTAAGTTGCATTTGGAAAATTCAAAACAGTACACAATTTGATTATTTGAATAGATAATTAAATTTAGAGCAGCAAACATATTTAGAGTTTTTTATTTGGAGTCATATTTTAAAAGTTATTAACAAATTAAAACAGGGGACCAATCTGTTAAAAACAGGGACTAGTTTTTGATTACAGAAATTCAGAAAAACAATTGTTACCGCACCCAGGGCTACCCCAGACACTGCCAGGGGGGCCCAGGGCCTCGCTGTGCTTGCGTGGACAGTGTGCGGCTGACAGGGGGCCCGCCCTGTCAGCGCTGCGTCAAAAAGTGGGGTTTTTTGCGGAGCCGAGGGATCGAACCCAGGATCTCTCGCTCGTGCACAGGGTCAGTTACCACTGCGGTGGCTTGCGTTCGTTTGTTAGATACAGATGCGCAACAAAGGTAATGTTCAGATGTGCAAGTTCCTGAAACTTTAACTGAACCAAAACCTGCGTTCGACAGAGAGACGACGGTGCTCATCGGCGGTGTGCCTTGGCTGTGCCGTGGTGGTGGATGCAGTATGGGTGCGGGAGGATGCTGTGGTGACGTGCACGGTGGTTGCGCACAGAGAGGAAAGGAGGAGGGAGACAGTGAGCTCACCGCGGTGGAGTCGTGGCGGAGGCCCGAGGCAGACGGCGTGGACGACAGCGTCGCGGACGGCGGCGGCGATCCCGTCGGTGTTGAGCTCGACGTCGGTGTCCAACAGCGCGAGGAAGGGACGGTGGTTTCGTTCCCGTGGTTGGCGCGGATGGACGAGCACGGCAGCTACGGTGAGCTGCAGATATTCAGGCACGGCGCCTCCGGCGAGGTGACAGCGGTGTGGATAGCGGCGTGGATCCAAAAGGTCCCCGTGCTCGAGACGATGTCGAACGGCACTAGGAGAACACGGCGAGGTGGTTACCGTGGATAGCTGGGGTGGAAGGGGACTACAGCGACGGGGCATGGCCGGAATTCAGAGATGAGCTACGGTGGCCGTGGCAGAGAGATTCAGAGGACGAGATCGTGTCGAGGGAGAGGGAAGCGGCGGCGGATCCCGAGGGAGGATGGAGTGGACAGGCTAGGGCGGCGCCAGGTGAGGTTAGGGTTGCTTTTTAGGGTCTAGGGGTGGCGGATCGCCGTCGAGTGGTCACTGTGCTGCCGTGGCATCCATGGATGCTCGGCCGTACAACTGAAGACGACGGGGGCGTCTTCTGAAGGGGTACCGGGCCATGCGTGCGCTTAGTTGGGCTGGGCCGGGGTAGGTAGGTTAGTTGCTGCGCGCCGTGTGTTTTCTTTCCATTTTTGTTTTGTTTTATTTTTTTTTTGCATAAAACCAAATGGAAGAAAAGGATGGGGTTTTAAGTTAATAAAATTTAGGAAAAATTTTGGTTAGTTGAGTTTTTTTTTTCAAATAGCCACTCAAAACTAATTTTTGTTTTCCAAAGTTTTCAAATTTAATTGTTGTTTGTTAATAAAACCAAAATTGGATGTATTTTATTAGTGAATAAATATTATTGAAAACCAACCCTTTACTAGGGTGACCCTAATGTTTAAATTGATTAAGTGCTTATAAATGTTTGGTAACTTTCATAATGTTCAAATTAGGTGCTGTTGATGATTTGCTTTGAATTGGAAACCAATTTGGATTTAGATATTTGAAATAAAACCACCATTTTATTAGTTGATCAAACATGGGGTAAATGGAAACAAAAGATTAGAGTGCTTTGGTAATTTTCATAATTTTCCAATTGGGTGCTGTTTGATGAACTGAATTTGAGTTTTTAATGCAATTTATATTGGTGGATTATTAAATGACAAATAAGAGTTGAGCTTATTATTATTTCATGGAAACAATTGGAAGTGTTAATTGAACCATTGTATTTGGAGAGTTTTGTTTTGCAATTTTCATAACTTTCAACATGGTTTTTGTTTGGAAGAGAATCGTAACTGAATTTGAAAAGGGTTTGATTAATGGATGCATTTTTATAGAAACAACACAACAGTTTTGAAATCACACTTTAATGGAAACAAGCAATTGTTTTATTTTGAAATATCTTTTTAGAAATTGTAACATCACAAGGATGAAACAAAGGTTTGAATTTTTTGGTTTGAAATTCAAATAGAAAACAAAGGAAAACAAATGAAAACAGTTGGAAAACAAAGCAAAACAGAGAATAACAAATGGAAAACAAACAAAACAATTGCAATCAACATGATGCCATGATGCAAAACATAAAATAACAGAGAGCAAACATTCTAAAGGCTTATTTTTCATACTTGGGATGTTACAGGCAGGATCCGAGACATCGTGGATGGGCTCCGTTTTCTTTTCATTCCCGGCTTCTTAAGCCTATTTGGATTTGTCTGTACTCAGACCCCTTGAATGCTTCCGCTGAGATGTAATGATGTTATGTTGGGACATGTGTCCTCTGGATGATTGTATTTGCTATCTCTGCTCTAGTGAGAGCTATTTGCAACTTATTTCCATCTTTTGTGTCTTAGAGATCTGTTGTGTTACCATTTTGTTCAACGCTGTTGACGTACCATGTGTGTATGGTATGAAGTACGTCAATGGTAGTATCCTGATTTCTATGGGATGGTTTACGTAGACGATGAACAGATAGGGGTTGGTTGTCACACATACGTGTGTTGGCCTACTCGTAAGAGATGCGGGTGCCGGTAAGCCCCGTAATCCAATCAACTACTGTTCAACGGAACTGCGAGTATCCTCTAGAAGTCCGGGTGCGACAAATGGTATCAGAGCCTGTCTGCCTGTAGGATCCCTTTTACTGGTCGCAGTTTGAGTCTAGAAACTATTTTGTAGCTATATAGGAAAAATGAAACGTGAGAGTAGGAATTCTGCCATTTTTCTTCTTTCCCGACCCACCCACCCTTTTCTGGTAAGGAAGTGCAACGTTGTTTTCTCTTCTCACCTAAACTTCAAGTTAGGATTTCACGAATCCTGGTTTCTCTGGGATAGTTATATCTACTAGACCATAGGAATGGAGGTGGTTGTGACATGATTTATCATGTTGCCTACTCATGATTGAGAACGGAGGCGTGTAAGCCCCGGAAGCAAATCCTCTATCCCTTAAGCAGTAGATATTGATCCTTTAGAAGCCCGGATGGGTTTTTCCGTAGTACCTCAGGAGTTTTTGGTCTCGTGTTTCCCGTTGTTGCTTCGATATCCTGTTCTTCTCAACATCCTTTTCGTCCGTTGAAACCTTGTTGTTGCTTTCCACTTCAGTTCTTCTACCGCCGTCTAATCAAAATTTCCCCGATCATCTACAGATGGATCTCAGGTTCTACCCGCAGGTGGTTCGGATGACTCGTTGCGAGAGCACTGCCGGTTATCCGGAGATGCTGAGAGACATGGTCACTTATCTCGGGTTCCGTTGGGCACCAGAGTACCAGGTCTACGAGCAGCAGCGAGAGTTTGACCAGACCTACTACCAGGCTATCGTCTACATTCTGTCAGATGATGGCATGAGCTTTGTCCACCGCTACGAGGCAGTAGGTTCCACAGTGGATATGGCCGTGCAGCAGGCAGCTTATGTGAGTCTCACCGTCCTTCGTGCTGACTACTGGGGATTTGACGATTCTATCTATCGCCATATCCCCCGTGGTTACATCACTTCGGAGGGAGCTCACTTCACTCTCTACGACAACCTGGATGTCTACGAGCATGATAACACCAGGCTGCACACCACCGCTCAGTTTGTGAGGCACAGTGACGCAGTTGCCACCACACTTTCTCAGGAGTTGGCTTCAGTCAGAGAGCAGCTCTACCTTGCTTTGACTCGTCTGGCGACGTACACCACAGACTTTGTTGGAGATGAGCGCTTTGCACGTTTCGATCAGCCAGTGGGGTCGTCGTCTGCCAGATGCTGGAGGTTACGAGCCGATCAGAGGTCCACTCCTCAACCTCGGTGCTGGATACACTGGGATTCCACGCTTTGGAGCACAGGGAGTCAACGCGATGTACTTCACCACACCTAGAGTCGCTCTCAGACCACGTCAGATCTATGTGGATCGTCGTTCTACCTACTTTCGTGGGCGTGCTCCTCACCGTACCCCTCGTCGTACTACTCACCGCCGTCCTGCGTGATGAGCATTAGAGTACCTGATGTATCCATTCTTAGCTATGTTTAGTTATCCTTTGGCTTTCGAACCATTTGTGGTGTGTTGGATATTCTGATGTATTTGAACATGTGATGATGTACCTGTTGGTTATCTATTCATGCGTCGGAATAATCTCTCTTTCGGTTACAAAGTCTATCCTTTTCTGTTGTTGTGCTAAAATGCATTTCCATTCAGGATGCCGCCAACAAGGAACAACCCGCCTGAGCCACCGCCAATCACGGAGCTGTTGACTCAGATGACTCAGGTCGTGACGCAGATGGCCCAGATCCAGGCTAACCAGCACAACAACCAGAATGCTCCACGAGTCAGCATCAAGGAGTTTCTGAGTCTGGGCCCGAGAGCTTTCGTGGCAACACGCGAGCCTCTGGATGCTGATGACTGGATCCGTGAGATGGCCAGAGCTCTGTACATTGCTCACGTTGCTGAGGAAGACAAAGTCAAGTATGCCACCTATCTACTGAAGGGTCAGGCAGCTACCTGGTGGGAGAACTATCAGACCATGAGAGCTGGATACCCAATCACCTGGGGTTGTTTCAAGGATGCCTTCCTGAAGCACCACATCCCAGATGGTCTCATGGAAAGGATGTGTGAGGAGTTTTGCTCTCTCAAGCAGGGCAAGCTGGACGTCATTGGCTATCAGAACAAGTTCAATCGTCTCGCTCGGTACGCTGGTGATGAGGTGTCCACTGAGGCTAAGAAGATGGCAAGGTTCCGCCGAGGTTTTAACCCGGAACTCAAGTACGCCCTCACCAACATCAAGGCCAAAGACTTCGAGGAGCTCGTGAACACCACGCTCAATGAAGAAAATGGGCGCAAGGCGTTCGAGGAGTCTCGGAAGCACTCGCGTGAGGGTGGTTCCTCCTCCAACATGACTACCCCTCCGCATAAGCGCCGCATCTGGGTGCCAAATGGTGTTGTCACTCGGGCTCCATATGCCCAAGCTTCTCCAGGCTTCGCTTCCCGCCCACCCAACCCATCTCAGATGCAGGCTCAGAGGTTTTCAATGGGGCAGCCAAGGCCAGATGCACCTCGTGTCGTCACTTGCTACAAATGCAAGCAGACATGGCACTATGCTGACAAGTGCACTCAGAGGCAGCTACCTCCACCACCTCCTCGCCCCAACACCAACCAGGCAATGGTGCGTGCTCCCCCGGCTAAAGCCTTCAACTCCAACAACAGGCCTGTCGGGAGGACTGCGAGGGTGAATCATGTGAAGGTCGACAAAGCTGAGGAAGCAGCTGACGTCGTTCTCGGTACATTCCCCGTTAACTCTAACCCAGCTAAAGTGTTGTTTGATACCGGAGCGTCGCATTCTTTCGTGTCAAAGATCTTTGCAACAGCAGTTAAACTACCCTTTGTTGGTTTGGGTTCCCCGCTAGTAGTAAACTCCCCTGGAGCAACTATGCAAACTTCCAAGATCAGTCACGAGAATCAGATCCTAATTGGAGGTCACATATTCCTTGCTTCCCTCATTCTGCTTGGCAATTCTGACATTGATGTCATTCTTGGCATGGATTGGTTGAAGGCCAATAAAGCTACGATTGATTGTGCTCAGAAGTCAATAACTCTGTTCCACCCTTCTGGCCAGATAGTCTATTCTCCTAATGAATCAAGTTCTGTTCAGCTATACACCCTCGATGCAAAACCTCTACCTCTACTCGAAAATGTTCCGGTGGTTTGTGAATTCCCTGACGTCTTTCCAGAAGAGTTGCCAGGGATGCCTCCGGACAGAGCAGTTGAGTTCGTGATCGAGCTTGAACCAGGTACTGCTCCAATCTGTAAGCATCCATACAAGATAGCTCCTCCCGAACTGAAGTTGTTGAAGGAGCAAATCGATATGTACATGGAGAAAGGTTACATTCAACCTAGTTCCTCGCTTGGGGTTGCCCAACTCTGTTCGTTGCCAAGAAGGATCAAACAAAGAGACTCGTTGTTGACTATCGTCCTCTCAACGAGAAAACCATCAAAAACAAGTATCCAATTCCTCGTATCGATGATCTTTTTGATCAACTTGCTGGAGCCTCAATATTCTCAAAGTTGGACTTGAGGATGGGTTACCATCAAATAAAGATCAGAAAGGAAGATATTACAAAAACATCTTTCACCACTCGGTACGGTCTATATGAATACACTGTCATGTCCTTTGGTCTCACCAATGCACCGGCGACATTCTCTAGACTCATGAATTCTGTCTTCCATGAATACCTCGACAAGTTCGTTGTGGTATATCTCGATGACATTCTAGTCTACTCGAAATCCGAGGAAGAGCATGAAGAACATCTTCGTCTCACTCTCATGAAACTTCGCGAGCATCGTCTATATGCCAAGTTTTCCAAATGTGAGTTCTGGATTCCAGAAGTTGCTTACCTTGGTCATGTCATATCAGCCAAGGGCATAGCCATTGATCCAGAAAAGGTTAAAGCAATTGTTGATTGGAAACCTCCTAAGACGGTGAAGCAAGTCAGAAGTTTTCTAGGCTTGGCTAGCTATTGCCGTCGTTTCGTCCCAAACTTTCCAAGATTGCCAAACCTCTCACTGATCTCACAAAGAAGGACAAGAAGTTCGTTTGGTCTCCACAATGTGATGAAAGTTTCAATCTCCTGAAGACTAAACTCACTTCTACCCCAGTTCTGGTTGGCCCAGATACTACCAAACCTTCCAGATATTCTGCGATGCATCTCTCCAAGGTCTAGGTGCAGTTCTTATGCAAGAACGCAAGTTGTGGCTTATGCTTCACGTCAGTTGAATGCACATGAGCAAAACTACCCCACACATGACCTAGAACTTGCAGCAGTGGTGTTTGCCCTCAAGAAATGGAGGCAATACTTTTTGGGTAACCGCACTGAAATCTTTTCCGATCATAAGAGTCCGAAATACATCTTCACTCAACCAGGTCTAAACCTCAGGCAAAGGAGATGGATTGAAAAGATTAAAGACTTTGATCTCACCATTTCTTACACTCCAGGCAAGGCTAATGTTATGGCCGATGCTCTCAGTCGCAAGTCGTATTGCAATAATCTCATGATCATGGAAAGCCAACCTCCACTTCATGAAGAATTCCAGAAGCTGAACCTTGGTCTTGTTCCTCAAGGCTATCTTGCTAGCTTGACAGCCAGTCCAACTCTCGAGGACAAGATTCGTTCTGAACAACTTGTGATGCTGAAATCAAGAAGATGGTAGAACACATCAAAGAAGGCAAGGAGAAATTTAAGTCCTTCTCAATTGATGACAAAGGAACTGTGTTCTTCGAAGGACGCATTGCAGTTCCTCAAGTTCAAAGTCTCAAAGATGTTATTCTTAAGGAGGCTCATGAAACTCCTCTTTCCATTCACCCTGGAAGTACAAAGATGTACCAGGATCTTAAGACACTGTATTGGTGGCCTGGCATGAAACGTGGAATTGCTCAATTACGTTTCTGAATGCGACGTTTGTCAACGTGTTAAGGCAGTCCATCAGAAAACAGCAGGTTTACTCCAACCTCTGAAAATCCTGAGTGGAAGTGGGACATGATTGAAATGGACTTCGTCACTGGTTTTCCAAAGTCCAAGAAGGGCAACGATGCAATCTTCGTTGTTATTGATCGTCTCACTAAAGTAGCTCACTTCTTTGCTGTCAAAGAAACAATCTCAGCTAGCCAGTTAGCAGAACTCTACACAACAAAGATTGTTCCTCTTCATGGTGTTCCATTGGAAATAAGCTCAGACCGTGGAAGTATCTTCACTTCTCATTTCTGGAAAAGCTTTCAAGAAGCATTGGGCACCAAACTTATGTTCGGCACAGCTTATCACCCTCAGTCTCAAGGGCAAGTCGAAAGAGTCAATCAGATTCTCGAGGATATGCTCAGAGCATGTGGTATCTCCTTTGGCATGAAATGGGAGGATTGCCTTCCATATGCTGAATTCTCCTACAACAACAGCTTCCAGGCAAGCCTAGGCATGGCACCATTTGAAGCACTCTATGGCCGCAGATGCAGGAGTCCAATCAATTGGTCTGGAGCTGGTGAATGTTCACTCTTAGGCCCTGACATTGTTTAAGGAAGCCGAGGAGAAAGTTCGGATCATTCGTGACAATCTCAAGATTGCTCAGTCTCGTCAGAAAAGCTACTATGACAGCAAGCACAGGGATATGATCTACGCACCTGGTGACAAGGCATATCTCCGTGTAACTCCCCTCAGAGGCACTCATCGTTTCGGTGTGAAAGGAAAGCTTGCACCAAGATACATTGGTCCTTTCAACATTCTCTCAAGGCGTGCGGAAAATGCCTATCGTCTTGAACTTCCAGAAAAACTATCCAAGGTGCACGATGTGTTCCACGTGTCACAGCTCAAGAAGTGTTTCAAAGATCCAGATCGTGCAGTTGATCATGATTCCATTGAACTGCAAGATGATCTATCTTATGAGGAGCACCCTGTTCGTGTTCTCGATGAGACCGAGCGTAAGACTCGCAACAAGAGCACCAAGTTCTTGAAAGTCTAATGGTCGCATCATTCCGATAAAGAGGCAACGTGGGAGACCGAAGAGGATCTTCGAAAGAAGTATCCGGACCTTTTCTCTTCTCCGTAAGGAATCTCGGGCGCGATTCCTTCAAGGGGGGGGCGTTTTGTAACATCCCAAGTATGAAAAAACCACCCCTAGCATGTTTGATTTCTTGTTTTATTAATGTTTTGCATCATGTCATCATATTCATTGAATTGTTTGCATTTGTTTTACCTTGTTTTCCATTGGTTGCTTCTGTTTTACTCTGTTTTCACAATTCAAATTCAAACATTATCCAAACATTTATTTCATACTTGCTCTGTTACAACCTTTTTAAATAAAAATTTCAAATAAAAACAACCAATTTGTTTTCATAATGCTCAACTATTAAAAGGATGATTTTAATCAATCAATTAATTCAAATCACATTCAAAAATTCAAATCAAATCCCACACAGCATCCAATTTGAATTTATGAATATTATCAAAACAAATCAACTCATTTGTTCTAAATTAACATAGGGTTCACCCTATTAAAAAGTTTGGTTTCATTAATAGTCACTTAATAAGCAATTTCTCCCAAATTTGAATTAAATCACAAACAGCATTTTAATTGAAACTTTTTGGAAAACAAAGTTAGCATTCAGTTGCTATGGAAAAAACTAACCTAACCATAATTTTTCTAAATTTTTCCTAGCCCTAAAACCTATCAAATCCTTCCATTTTTATTTCTGCAAAAAAAAAAACAGAAGGAGAAAATTCAAAAAAAATAAAACTGGCGCCAGGGGGCAGTGGGCTGCGCCCAGCCCACTCTTCCTTTCTCCCCGCGCGGGCCCAGCCTTTCTCTTCCCCGCGCGGCCCGCGTACCGGTTCGCGTTGATCCGCTCTTCTGTCTCGCGTACGGCAGGGCATCGGCCGGTGCCACGTCGCCGCCGCCGCGAGCAGACGGCCACCGTGCCTCCCTAGCCCCTATAAGAGCCGCCCTAGACCCCCTGCGCGAGCCCTAGCTAGCCCCTACCCCTTCTCCCTCGAGCTCCGCCGCCAATCGCCACCTCGCTGCCGCCCCGTTTCCCCTCTCTGCAACCACCTCACCGGAGAGCGCCGCCTGAATCCGCCCATGACCCACCTCCACCTCGCTGCGCCACCACCCCTCCTAGTTGCTGGAACGAGTCCACCTCTCCTCCCTCTTCCGTTTGAACACCCTAGCACCCTCGGAGACGTCCTGGATCCTCGCCGCCGTCCACGACCACCGCCGCTGTCGCCGTCGAGCTTCGTCTGCCCCGAGCCGCTGCCTCGTCTACACCGGAGGTGAGCAGGCGATTCCTCCACCTCCTCTCTAACTGCTGGCGCGAGCTACAACAGCATGCACACCACAGTACACCCTAGCACGGCGAGCACCCCACACTGCCACCGATCGCCCGCCGTCCGTCGTCGTCCACTGTCGGGGTTTCAGAAACGCGCGCTGTCAAAAGTTCAGATACGCGGATCTGAACCATAACCTGTACGCGCCCCTGTATCTGTCAAAACTGAACAAGCACCGCAGTGGTAGCACTGCCGTCCCTCGCTCGCGCACGGTCAGTCGGGGATCGAGCCCTCGCGCCCCCGGAATAAAACCAATTTTTGCGCGAGCCACTGACAGGCAGGCCCCCTCTGTCAGTGGGCTGTGCTGCCACGCACGCACACGCTGGGCCACCGTGGTGCCCTGGGCCCTCTGTCAGTGGCTGTGTCCAGCCACTGCTGAGTAACAAAAAGATTCCAGCTTTCTTTTAATTTAAGCCCTTTTAAATTGCAGATTGGTCCCTGAAGCTAATTTGATAATAACTTTTGTTTTATAAACCCAAACAATAAAAATAAAATATGTGCACTGCTCTAAATTCAATTATCTACCTATTGGTAACATTTGTTTTCTGTTTTGAATTTTCCAAATGCATTTCAAATTTGAATTCAAACAATTCATTTGTAATTTGATAAAATCCATAACTAATTCATACTAAATCCAAATAATGCAAATAAAATATGTTCTCCATGCTATTTCAAACCACCTATTCAAATATAAATTTTGTTTCATGGTTAGAATAATTAAAAATTGCTTAAATAATTAAACCTTGTTTAAATCATTTAAATTTGCTAAATTCATAACTTGCTCAAAATAAATATTCTTGAACATGTAAAATATGTTTTCAAACTAGAAAAGTATAAACTTTCAAATATGAATTTGAATTTATGATTGGAACAAATAAAATCAAATAATATTCAAACTTGTTTAAATTCATTTAAAACTTGTTTAATTTGGTTAAGTCATAATAAATTCATCCTAACTCCTTTTTCAATATTTGAAACATGTAATCCAACTAAAATTTTGTTATTCTTTTCAAATATGAATTTTGTTATTTATTTGGCACAATTTAAATTTGTGGAAAACAACAACTAATTGTGTAATCCCTTCAAGGAACCAAAAATTCCCTAACTTAATAAATAAATTTCTGAATTGGTAAACCTTATTTCCAATTGGTTCTATTGTTGTTATTTTGTTGTTTTCCTCATCCATGCATCATACTAATCCACTTTTTCACCTGTTGGTTAATTGGAAAAACAATTGTTTCAACCAAAATTGATGGGCTTTTCATATGCAACTCAAAATTGCATATGTGTCCATTTAAATTGTGTTACCATGTCAACTAGTTTATTTTGATGCACCCATTAAATTGTCATGCATCATCCCATGATTGTGCATTATGCCATGTTATTGATTGTTTATCTTCCTGTATTGTTTGTTTGCTTCTTCTCGGATAGACGACGACGTTGAGACAGACGATACTTACGACATCCCTTCTGAGGATCTAGCCCAGTACCAGGCTACTGAGTTTGCAGGCAAGTTATCACTCACATGAACCACTGTGTTCCTTTCAACATTGGTTACTGATACTTTCCGTTGTCTATTTCTGCTAGCCTTATGTATCGTTGCTTCTGCTACGAAACCTATCACATGATACCCCGAACCCTGATATTGCCTCACCTCCACTCCTATAACCCCGTTGCTTGGGCCCGTGTCTTACTAGCATGCTTAGGGTTGTTTTGCTCGAGTCTGCTGTCAGTTACTTTCTGTTACTATATTTCTATCATGTTTCGGGGCTCGATGTTAAACAACAACCTGTTAATTTTTGGGTAATAATAATTTGCTGATAAGGCACCGGCAGGAGGCCCGGCGTGGTTTTGAGGCCTGCTAGTGTCGACCCTAATTAGGAAAAGGGTCTTGTCTACTGATCCATGATGAGCGCACTATCCGCATGTGGGAAGCGTGTATGGGCGCCCCCCTCAATTTGATTCGATTCGCATCTCGTCCAAATCGCCACACCTAGTTCGGGCTTTCCATTTGATGCACGCATATGCAGGTACGAACCCGAGGCCAGGGTGGAACTTTTGTAGTCGGCATTTAGGGCGGCGTGGTCTTCCAGTGCTATGAGGGTCCCCCTTTCTTCGTGGGGCTCGATTAGCCGCGCACTGCACAGCACGTGGTGCTTTGGGCTTGATGCGAAGAAGAGTTGAGTTGTGTTGAGTGCCCCGCTTGGTGGGAGGCCATTCCATCTGGCGGGGTATTCTTACGTGACGGCCAAATTGGTGCACCCCTGCAGGGATAAATCTTCTCGAGAAGCCGTGTTTTCCGCGGTTATGGTTGACTTGGTGAAAGTACTGGCTAACAAGTACTCAGAACAACTTACACCTAACTAATGATAACTTGACTAGTAATAGGCTTATTGACACAACAATTTGATCCATCATTAATCCAACTGTGTGAGTTATCCTCGGATTGCTTCTTTGGATAAGGGGCGAGATCCAGGATGGGTTTGTGTGGTGGTTAGTTGTAGTTGGTTACGATACGCTATCTTATCCCCTTTCTGATAGCCGGAAGCTTGTAGTATGTTCTGTAGTTGGTTAGTGCAGCCAGTTGCAGCATCTTTTATATCCTTTTCTTCCGTTGAACCCAAGGCATCTGTGCTTGGTGTTGACGGGCTACACTTTGGTGAACTTGAGTCTTGCTTGCCAGTACGTTTATGTACTGACCCCTTTGGGGCTGTGGTTTCCGCAGACTACGCTTAGGAGGATCCCCGTGACGGCTACTACGTGGAGTTTTGACGAGGCTGCTGACGAGTAGGTAGGCGGACCCGGGCATGATCCGAGACATCATGGATGGGCTCCGTTTTCTTTTCATTCCCGGCTTCTTAAGCCTATTTGGATTTGTCTGTACTCAGACCCCTTGAATGCTTCCGCTGAGATGTAATGATGTATGTTGGGACATGTGTCCCTCTGGATGATTGTATTTGCTATCTCTGCTCTAGTGAGAGCTATTTGCAACTTATTTCATCTTTTGTGTCTTAGAGATCTGTTGTGTTACCATTTTGTTCAACGCCGTTGACGTACCAGTGTGTATGGTATGAAGTACGTCAATGGTAGTATCCTGATTTCTATGGGATGGTTTACGTAGACGATGAACAGATAGGGGTTGGCTGTCACACATACGTGTGTTGGCCTACTCGTAAGAGATGCGGGTGCCGGTAAGCCCCGTAATCCAATCAACTACTGTTCAACGGAACTGCGAGTATCCTCTAGAAGTCCCGGGTGCGACACACATACACATGCACATGCACATATATACACACAAAAGTCTTCTTAATTTGTCTCGATCGGTTCCGATCAAGCTTAATTAGTGTCTCTTTCCCTTTTTGTTGGCGACTGGATATTTTATGCCGGACACCTTGAGATTTCTTCGCGTGAATGGACAACCGTGGGTAGGTAGGGATGTCTTCCTTCTTACTTTACCAGTAGTAGGCATGTCCGAATGTTGCTATGTCGAACTCCCTCTTGATCTCGGATCACCGTTCTTGTCCAAGTCTTCCTCGTTGGCGTCTCCTTCCATTCGATGATGCTCCTCTTGCCCCTCCTCACGACAAACGGCTAGGCCTTGACGGGTCGGTGATGAAGAAGCATTGGTCAACTTGGCTAGCGAGTACCCATGGCTCATTTTTCGCGGATGTGTTCTTCGATTTGGCATCGGGTATAACCATTATGGTGAAATACCGTCCTTCTTTCTTGACATTCTTGGCCCATCTCACACGGAACATTGGCACCACCGTTTCTCGCGGCAGTAGTTGAGCTCCCATATCTCCTCGGTCTTTCCGAAGTATATTTCCATGACATTAGTCTCGTCATCGCCATATGATAGCATAGTTACTCCTGAGTTTGATTTTCGCTACTCATGTCATTGTCCTCGGTGGAGAATCTTTAACCGGAGATGTCGTACCCCTGATAGGTCCTTACGTTTCTGGCCCAGGGCCCAGTGATAAGATGCATATGAGTTTTTCATCTCCTAGAAGGCATTTTTCTTCGTGCTTCATTAGTTTGACTTTGCTTGAACCAACGCGTGAAGCCGGAGTTGTGCTCTTTGGTTACGTCTCCCATCTTCCTCGGCCCGCCCATTCGATATAATTCTGGTTGATTAAGCTTTTGTGCTCTTCCACGATAGGCTCGATCAATTTTAAGTGGTGTAGCGCAACCCGGTGAGCCCTTTCAAAGTCGTCGCGTCGTTTTTAAATGCCGACATGGACGTCGCGGCAGCCCTCGCGTGACCGACTCCGTGACCAGCCGAGGTGCTCCTGGTGGACAGACCGACATCCTGGGCGTCTTCGGTGCTTAGGTAATTGACCGCAGAAAGAGATTGCACTCGTTGGTTAGAAAATCCTTTGGCTCATGCTTGGCGTCTGGACGTGCCCTATGTGAAACGTATCCTTTCAGGACACCATTCTGCCTTTCCATCGGCATCATATAGTGCAGGAACGTCGGGCTGAGATGCCTGATGTCATCCACGACATGGAGAAGGATATGGACACATATATCACAGAATGCCTGCGGGAAGTAAATCTCGAGCTCGCGTAGTATCACCACGATCTCATCCTGTAGCATCTTGAGCTGCCTCACGACGATCGATTTCCGGGTGATAATGTGGAAAAAGGTTCAAAGGCCAAACAACGTATCACGGACATGCTCGTTCATTATCCCTCGGATCGCAACGGGAAGTATCTGCGTCATGAGCACGTGACAATCGTGAGACTTCATCCCGTTGAACCTCTTCTTCGCTAAGTCCAGATATCTGCTTATACTCCCTGAGTATCCGTGAGGAACTTTGACTTCTAGGAGGCACCTGAAAAATTGCTCAAGCTCCGGCGGACTCAATGTGAAGGAGGCAGCGGGAAGCACCATAGTGTTCTTCTTAGCCTTTTTGCGGGGACGTTGAGTCCCTTCCGTCTTATCCTCATCGTCATCATCATCATCATCATCATCACTATCGGCGGGGACCTGTAGATTTTTCCTTATGCCAAAATGTTTCAGATCGTATCTTGCTTTCGGCCCATCCTTGGACTTTTCCGAATTGCAAATAGCGCCAAGCAGACTCTCTGTAACGTTCTTCGTAATGTGCATCTCATCAAGGCTATGAGGCGTGTGGAGGACCGGCCAGTACTCCAAGTCGTGGAAAACAGACCTCGCTTTCCATACACCCAGCAACGGCTCCGGCTTGGGTCGCTTCTTTCCCGGCGAAGGGCACTCATCCCAATTTTTCAGAAGCTCGTCGATTTCTGCGCCGCTCCTCGTGCGCGGGGCTCCATCGGGCTCGTCTTTATCATTGAAAAACTCACCGCGTTTTCTCCATGGGTGATCCAGGCGAAGCCACCTTCGAGCCCCTGGGTACACGGTTTTCGAAGACCCAGGATCCCTTGGTAGCTTGAGATGCGGGGTCCCGTCCATGCACTTCACGCAGCTGCAGAATCCGTGGCCGACCTGGGCAGATACGTACGCGTAACCAGGATAGTCTTTGACCGTCGTGAGCAACGCGGCTCTCATATGGAAATAATCTCTAGTGTACGCGTCCCACGTACGGGGTGGCGTCTTCCACAACGTGTCTAACTCGTCTTTCAGCAGCCCGAGATACAAACGGATGTCGACACCTGGTTGTTTCGGCCCCTGGATGAGAATACTCAAGGTATGTACTTTTGCTTGGTGCACAGCCACGGGGGTAGGTTGTAAGGCCATACAAACACGGGCCAGCTGCTATGTGTGCTACTCTGGTTGCCGAACGGATTGAGTCCATCGGTGCTCATACCCATCCTGACGTTCCTCGCGTCGCCCCCGAAACTCAGGAAAGCTATGTCCAATGCTTCCCACTGGGCAGCGTCTGCAGGATGTGTCATGATATAGCCCTTCTCCGGATCTTCTTCCAGCTTCTCCCTTTCCGCGTGCCATTGCATGAGCTTTGCTTCCTTAGGGTCCCTGTAGTACCGCTGAAGACGGGAGTGATAGGAAAGTACCATACCACTTTTCGAGGAATTTTCTTGATTGTTGGTTCCACTCTTGTATCGTCCGTGGCCGCACTTCGGACATGTGGTTATGTCCCTGTACTCCCCACGATAAATTACACAATCATTGATGCAGGCGTGGAATTTTTCGTGAGGTAGGTCAAGAGGGCACACGACTTTCTTAGCCTCGTTGATGTTGCTTGGCAATGTGTTCCCCTCGGGAAGGCGATCGTGCCAGAATTTCATGTTCTTGTTGAAACTCGAGTCGGTCCATTTGTTTTGCGTCTTCATCTTCAGAGCAGCAAGCGTTACATGCAAGCGCGTATCCTCGGGGCGGCACCCAGGAAACAACGGAGTCATCCCGTCTATCTCCATTTGCGCCAGCTTGGCTTTCTCCCTAGCTGCAGCTATGTCGTTGCTCGTCTCCTTAAGCAGCAGATCCTGAACATGAGAGTCCCGCAAGGCCAAAATTAGCGGGGTCTCCGTGTTCACGCCTTCATCGTCATGTCGATCTTCTCCGCCGACATATCCTTCTTCATGATGATCTTCTTCGCCGTCATTTCCTTCGTCAGCTCGCTCGCCCTCTTCTTCGTGCACACCTTTTGCTGCCGGCGGTGCCACGTGGTTGTGGTCGTCAAAGAAACCGCGTCTAAGAAGGTGCTCCTCCAATTGTCCGAAATCAGGGTCAATCCAGTGCACGAGTTTGCATGATCGACACGGACATCTTATCTGCCGCCTGTCGCACCGAATCATGTCCGCCTTCGCCTCTTTCTTGTATCTAGCGATTCGATCAGAGCTCATTTCTAGTACCATGGTTGCCTGCACACACACATAGAGAGCAGAAAATTAGAACCACAACATGCATAGTCGCCGGAAAAATTCGGCATGACTATAAGTAGGACATATGGGGTGCAAAAGTTTGCCAAAATGGAAGTGAATCAACATTTCGGCAAACATCCATGCACCATGGCCGCCCGCGCGCGACAATCGGTCCACCTGCACATGCATGACAAGCACCCATACACATCGATCGATGGCCACACGAGACACATGCACCTCCAACTATACTCACCTAGTAGATTCGATACCGAGACGCGAAAAGAGCGAGGAGAGGGAGGGACCGGAGTATAGATGAAGGTAATTAGGACCCCTCAACAACAAAAAACTTCATCAACAATTATACATCGAAAAAAATAGGTTCGCCTACCAAAAAAGGAGAATTAAATGTGTAAAATTGGAGTGGAGAGAAGGGGGAGGCGAGTGAGCAACATCCGCTTGGAATGAAATGGGTGGGGGAGAGAGGGGGGCTACCATCTTTATGTGCACAGTGCACCTATTCTGTGGCGCACCTGTACAATGTTATGTGGCGCACTGATGTGTTGCGCCACAGAAAAGACACATTGGCGCATGGTAACACATGCGCCACAGAATATGGTTTTTCTGTGGCGCAGCCCAGCAGTGCGCCACAGAAATGCCATATTCTGTGGCGCACCAGGGAGCCTGCGCCATAAGAATAGGTGTACTGACAGCCAGTCCAATGATTGGGGTGGGCCCCACAAAATTTCTGTGGCGCCCCGGGCAGACATGCGCCACAGAATTAGAAATTTCTGTGGCGCACCACACGCCATGCGCCACAAAATTTTATTTCTATGGCGCACGCCTTCTAGGTGCGCCACAGATGTTGTTCCATAGAAAGGCACTTCTCTACTAGTGATCACAAATGTGAGTAACAAGACTCGATCTTTGCTGTGTGGAAATGAGTCAGCCCCTCCCCCCACCACTAGGCACTGTCTTATTTTGCAATTATTTGCTAACTAAAATAAACAAGAATCCGAAGAAGTAGAATAAAAATGCGATCAGATCCTAAGACTCTTTTCCTTTTGGTTCTTTTTTTATTTTTTTTATTTTCAATCCGAAAAACAAGAATAAATTATGACAAACAGCCGCGCACCAAATCCCCACGGAATGAGGCCTCACGCAGGGTCCCACTCGCCAGCGTCTACGCCCAAATCTCCACCACACCGCGCTCCTCGCCCACTCGGCTAATCCTCCACTAAAAGCGACCTCCACAGAAAGCCTCCACTTCGCCCTCCCGCCCCAAGGGCGGCTGCCAGGCTTCTCCCTCCCCAGTCCTCTGCGTCGTTCTCAACAATGTAAGCCATGGTTCCCTCCCTCCCCATCCTCAACCAAACGATTGCGATGTAGGTTAGATGTCGGCAGATCTAGGTTTAGTACCGGCGGAATGTAGGTTAAATGCCGGCGGATGTTGGTCACGTTGATGTTTTAGTTACCACCAGCCATGGATCTAGCTCACGCTACCGTTTCAGGGCCCTTCGGAGATGTTTCCCCCCACCCAGATGGCCGGGGAGATCGACCTGAACAAGGCCTCGGAGCTCGCATAGCCCCCTGTTATACAGATAGCCAAGGTTAAATAGCATATAATTAGTCATGTGTAGCCAAATGTTCTCTTAAGATTCATCTATCTCCTTTCGCCTTCGTCGACACTTCTTTGATTTTTATTATTTTCGTATTTGGCTATAGGACCACAGTGCAGACCTGTGACTTCTGCAGCATGTCGCGTACTGAAATTAAGAAATTGGTGCAGCAGTCAGTTGAGACAATTCAGATATTGGTGCGACAGTCAATTGTGACTATTGAATCTCATCGTCTCTCTAAAGTTAGCAAGCTGGCTGATGATACCAGCGCTGAGAGCAAATAATATTTCGTCTGCTGCGAGGACAGGCTGGACAGGGCGATGAAAGCTTCAAAAATGCTAGCACTCGAGTTGGAACTGCGGGAGCAAAGAGAAGCTATATGATTATGCACGGCTTGGTTACTAAGCTTCATTCTGAGCTGAAGAGTGTAAAGAAAACTTTGAAAGTAGCCGAGAGAAGTGTGACATGTTCCAGAGGGGAAAAGACACCCTGTTGGAGAGTGCGATGACACCAATGGAAGTTGAGATACATTCTAAGTTTCTTGCAAGATCATGGAATGAGGTAAAACTACTTTGCTCTTTTATTGGATTATGTCAACCTGCAATGCTTCCCAATGAGTCTAGCTGTTATTCATTCTCTATTTTGTTGCATGTGCCGATGATTAACTGTGCAATGCTAAAAATCCAAAGGATTAACTCCCCAGTACCTTGTAGCGGTTTACACGGACATTGTTTGTTCATGCTCAATGGTCTGTGGAGCTTGACCCTTTGGACATGTTTTGCAATGTATGCATGAGGCTTGCTTATTTTTATGTTCATTCTCTGTTCTGTGTGCCGATGATTACACTCTGCACCTTCTCTCGGTGAGATATTGGCTCTTACCTACTGTAGTGTACAACTACATTTGTTCTGCATCTTCCTTGGTAAGTGTTCGATGATCTCATTGATTTTTGTGTGCTTCTTTACTATGAGGCCCCAAATATGATTTTATCTGTAATGCATGAGTCATATTGGTTCGCATATTCCTTGGAAAGTGTTCGATAATTTAATTGATTTATGTGCGCTTCTTTACTATGAGGCCCCTATCTAGGCTTGGTATCTCTGCCGATGATAACAATGTCTCCAAAAGTTGGCGTACCATAGAAAGGGTGCCATATTTGTGTTTGATCAGAGTGCCGATGATTAAACTGTGCACGTTAAAATTCAGTGGGAAACTCTCTAGACCTACTTGCGTTTACAAGTACCTAGTAGCTTGTTTGTGCCACCGGGTCTAGCGGTTTTATCACCTCTGTACTTGTTGTCATCTGTACACGTGAGGCAGTTTTTCTCACTCATCTTTGTATGTTTGAAGAATATCTGCTTCTTTTTTGGTATATGTGCTAAACATGTATGATGCTTTTCTACTAGTGTTTCTGTGGACGCGGTTTCGGAAAGTTCAAGTGGATGATGTTGACCCTCTGGGTGTGGCTTCAGAATGCATGATGGCTAGGAAAATATCCGTTGGAGATGTGAAACTGGCATCGGAGTGGATGTTGGCAAAAAAAAAAGTTTTGGCTAAACTGTGGACCTTGTTGCCCTGATCCTTTTTGTGATGCTAATTTCTAGTTACTATAAATCTCGTATGTTTCAGAGTGCATGTAACCAGGATGATGGCGCGGAACAGCAATGAAGAGGGCGAGGAGGCAGTATATTAGTATTAGTACTAGGGTATCCATGTTGTAAATGTAAAAACCATGTCAATTCAGTTCCATTTTGAAGTGCATTTTATATTTAGATCTCCTATACTATTCGGTAATTTGGTTGGACACTCTCCACGTGGGATACCGGTTCAGCTCTCCTCTCTACTCCTAAATTGTGGATAATGCAGCGGCTCCCCATATGGGCGCAGAATGCTCTCCTCTCTACTCTCAAACCTGTTCGTATGTGCCACACCTCTCTACTCCCCTTCGCTGTGCGTTAGATCCACCGGTACCATGTCTGGGCCGTCGCGAGGAGGGCCGCAAACTGCAGATCCTCACCCCGACGCAGCGTGCGAGGCACGGAAGCGTGCGTGTGCCCGCAAGGCGTTACCGGCACGAGGTGCATCAGGCCAACTCTTCCCGGTGCACCACCACCTCCGGTTCCACCCAATCGCACCTTCGGACGTCGAGGAGGAAGAAGAGGAGGAGAGTATCTCGCCGTCGAGTACCACAACGAGGCCCTATAGTGGCCCCCACATGCAGGCGGGGATTTTAGCGTCCTAAGAGAGTTTCGTGGCAGAAGAGCTCGGCAAGCGAGGCTCGCCCAGCTTTTCACTGTCAAGCTAGAGGCCGGACCACCGCGGAAGCATCCGCCATTCGATGCAGAATGAAGATGTGGCGGCGCTGGCGGAGGCGCGGCGGCGCACCCTTGGCTTAGGACGCTAGGTCCGGTGTATATCCTTTTCTTTTTGTGATTTGGTTTCAGAAACGTCTTGTTCACTGTTAACTGTGATGATTTCGAAGATTATGTGCATGCTTAATTTCGAAGATTATGTGCTGCTTATTTACCGTGGATGACAAGTGGGGTCAGGCATGCAACATGGTCGGTCGTAGCAAGACAAAGCAGTCAAACAGGGCAGGATGTGTGGCCCCAAGAAAAATATGCGACGTTCTAACGTGACTAGCAAGTTTCGTCGAAGGCAACTCGGCCTCTTAGTGGGCCTGCTGGGCCGGAGACGAAAATCCGCGACGTAAAACTAGCAAAAGTCGAACAAAACCAGTATGCGACGGACCAAACCAATACGTCCAGAGCAAACTCCACTTTTCAGTCTTTCGCGACGGAAACGCTCGACGTTATCAAAACGTTCCGCTCAAAATGTTCCGGATCGCACGAGAATTTTGTAGTGACAGTTTGAGATGTTTTAATGTCCCGTTTTTTGAAATTATATATATGTTCTTTTTTTCCTGTAAATTACTTGATTGTTGATCATTTCAAGTGGAAAAATAATGCTGGTTTATGGAGATGAAGATAGTATCCAACGAGCCAGAGACTCCCCGACTAAGGACAGAAGAATCCGTTTCAACAACGCCAGGTTCAATCTTGCAGAAGAAAACGGTCTAGAAGTAAGATTGTCATCTTGTTCCACAACGTCGGAGACGAACTTCATATGTTTGTCGATGTAGTTGGCTACAGAGAGATGATGTTTTTTATGAATGTTTGCTGAAACTTTTTAAATTTGTAAGGTCCTGGATGCTTCAGGTTCCTAGAACTATGTCGTATGTTTTTATGTTGTTGTGTTGGGACTTCTTCTGAAGGTTTGAGAATCCCCCTAAGTGCAGACCTACCAGTTTGTATGCCCTAAGGTGTGAGACCTTTTCTGTTTGTTTTCCTTCTACATGTTTTGAAATGTTTGCTACCACGTTTGATTTATTTAAGTCAATTATACGTGTTTATTATTGTATATATGCAGTGGTAGATAGAGCTGAAAAAATGTATGTGAAGTAATGCGTACAGAAAGGAAACTGGAATAATTTTTTGAGGTTTTTGTTTTCCCATTTACTTGTTTACTTGGTGAGATGGTGTTCTGTGTGTTTTGTAGGACTCCAGGTGTAGGTTCAACTCCAAGACTTTGGTTGATATGCATTGAATCTAATTCCTATAAAAAATTCTAGAAGAAGCAATTAGTCCCCTTTTTCGGTCTAGGTCTGCACTGTTCTCCTCTCTTTTTTCAAATTTGATACTTAGAAAGTTTTCCTTCAGTTGACTTACATGTCTGCTAACTGTAAACTTCGCAGGATAGGCACACTGGGCACCCTGTAAGTCTGCATAATGCCAAGCAGCAGTCATAGAAGATGGTACTTGAGTCCGAATTATGCTTTCATATTCATAAGCTCCTGCTACACGGATTTGGGGATTTAACTCGGGCTTCAATATGTTTTCTTTCTATTTGCTTTGTTTTGCATCTCAACAACAAGGATTAGAGACTGGTTAAACAACAAACGTCTGCAGTCTCAAGGACAAACAGAGTAGAGGATGTGTTAGAGGAGCTTGAGAGAAACAAAAATCAGACCTAGAGTGTTCCCTGCATTCAGGTTGTAGTGGCCAGAGATGCTACTGGTTAGTTTCTCAATATCTGCCATGGTGTTCATTAACGTGTTTTCTCTAACCGTCTCATCTAATCCCTCTTTATTTCCTATCACATCTAAGGATTTTCTTCATGTTACAAGCGAGGGGGTACCCCAGAATAGTTGGGGCGATTCTTCCTAATCGAGTAGGTGTCAGGTTTTTTTTTCTGCAGTTGACTTATCTATTTTCTTTATTCTGCTGAAAGTCTAATCGTAGGGCCAAACTCAGCCCAAACTGAGCCCACAAAGCAGCTTGGGGTGACAAAAGGGAGAAATAGCCCACAAAACAAACTAGACAAAAAGCCAACAAAGAAACAGACAAAGGGACAAGCTGAAGCCCATCTAAAGGCCGCAAACGGACAAAAGGACAAAGATGGAGCATGCGTGGGCCGTTGAAGTTGTGTGACCTCACCTTAAATCTCAGCCAACTGAGCGTTAGATAGACCCTTACTTTTTTTACTTTGATTAGTCCTTAGTTCATCATTCTTTAGTTCTAATTTTTCTCATTGTGCTTCATCCACTATCT